>CM076078.1:4070000-4085000 GCA_038088235.1 Zacco platypus | reverse complement strand
GGTGTTATCCTGATGCTAATGGCTTTTGGATTCCTCAAGGGGCGAAAAACGGATTAAAATTGTACTCAAGCTTGTTCATCACCTGATCTCAGCAGAAAACGGAATTGTAATTGATCCCCGGAGCACAAAGCATTGACATCATTCTACGTCACGTTACTAAGCAACCACTATTTGTTGTCACGGCAACCCAACTTCACCTTCAAACGTCTCATCCCGCTGACTTTCTCCATCAGCGTCTGCGTCACGTGCCTCATTCATTAATGGTTAAAAACTACACATATCATCACATTAGAAGTGATTTCTGACTCAAACTCTCTCTTTAAAGATTGAAATCTTCAGATGCAAAAAGATATAGTGCAATAGAATATATATTTTTTTAACAGACATGTTATGAAAGCAAAATAAAACTGACCCGTGCATGAAAACACAACGGTTTTGCCTCACATATTCAACACGTTTGAGTACTTCATATGAACTGAAACTGGACAAAAGATTGAAAAGAAACACAGAACACTGATTTATTGGAGTACTGATTATTGATTACAGTGATTGAATATACCTGAGTGATAGTGACGGTTGTACATGTGCATTATGGACACGAGTGCGAATACAGACACTGTTTTCCATCACAGTGAGCTGGTCTTCCTCCTTCAGACACAAAACCAGTTCAAACATTATCAGACACCATGAGCCGCTCACATCAGGACATTACTAGTGAGGCTGATCAATAATGAGTGAATCCGTGTGTGTTTGACAGCATCAGAGGAACACGAGAGGTCAAAGGTGAGGCAGACGGGGACAGTTAGGTCAGTTATTCTATAATCTAGTATATTGGTAACTCAGCATTTGCCCTGATTTAAATGAGGATTGTCTGAGAAAGTCACATTTTCATTCCAGCTGAAGAAAGCCTTCGTTCTGTTCATCGCTGCGAGTTTCCGCAGCCATGCGCGTAAGAGCCGTTGAGAAAACGCTCCTGATGAACGCCCACGGATGAACTTCAGTACAGTGGGGGTTTCTGTTGTTGTAACGATATTTAAACAACATTATTCTCCATGAGCACTCGAAGCGAATGTGCTATGGCTGTGATCCGTAACTATAAAACAAATAAATAATCCAAAGAAAGCAGAGAAAACAAAACACGATAGCGCTTTAAAATATGGCTGTAACTCGTGATAAACCTATGGAGCCGCACGTGACACGCAGGAACAAATGGATATCGTGGCCACGAGTTAACAATTAGTTCTGACGACTTACTGATTCGTAAAACAAGGGAACTAATTATATAGACTGCAGGGCAAGTCGAGGGACCAATTATATTGTGCACACGATTTAGTAAAACGAGGAAACTAATTATTACATCGTGAGATTTAGTAAAACGAGGAAACTAATTATTATATTGAGCGCACGATTTAGTAAAACGAGGAAACTAATTATTATATTGTGTGATTTAGTAAAACGAGGGACCAAATTATTATATTGTGCACACGATTTAGTAAAACAAGGAAACTAATTATTACATTGCGCGATTTAGTAACACGAGGAAACTAATTATTACATTGCCGAATTTAGTAAAACAAGGAAACTAATTATTACATTGCGCGATTTAGTAAAACGAGGAAACTAATTATTACATTGCGCGATTTAGTAAAACGAGGAAACTAATTATTACATTGCGCGATTTAGTAAAACGAGGAAACTAATTATTAGCTACATCGTGCGATTTAGTAAAACGAGGGACCAAATTATTATATTGAGCGCACGATTTAGTAAAACGAGGAAACTAATTATTATATTGAGCGCACGATTTAGTAAAACGAGGAAACTAATTATTAGCTACATCGTGCGATTTAGTAAAACGAGGGACCAAATTATTATATTGAGCGCACGATTTAGTAAAACGAGGAAACTAATTATTACATTGCCGAATTTAGTAAAACGAGGAAACTAATTATTATATTGCGCGATTTAGTAAAACAAGGAAACTAATTATTACATTGCGCGATTTAGTAAAACAAGGAAACTAATTATTAGCTACATCGTGCGATTTAGTAAAACGAGGGACCAAATTATTATATTGTGCACACGATTTAGTAAAACGAGGGACCAAATTATTATATTGAGCGCACGATTTAGTAAAACGAGGAAACTAATTATTATATTGTGTGATTTAGTAAAACGAGGGACCAAATTATTATATTGTGCACACGATTTAGTAAAACAAGGAAACTAATTATTACATTGCGCGATTTAGTAAAACGAGGAAACTAATTATTACATTGCGCGATTTAGTAAAACAAGGAAACTAATTATTAGCTACATCGTGCGATTTAGTAAAACGAGGGACCAAATTATTATATTGTGCACACGATTTAGTAAAACGAGGAAACTAATTATTATATTGTGCACACGATTTAGTAAAACGAGGGACCAAATTATTATATTGTGCACACGATTTAGTAAAACGAGGGACCAAATTATTATATTGAGCGCACGATTTAGTAAAACGAGGAAACTAATTATTATATTGTGTGATTTAGTAAAACGAGGGACCAAATTATTATATTGTGCACACGATTTAGTAAAACAAGGAAACTAATTATTACATTGCGCGATTTAGTAAAACGAGGAAACTAATTATTACATTGCCGAATTTAGTAAAACAAGGAAACTAATTATTACATTGCGCGATTTAGTAAAACAAGGAAACTAATTATTAGCTACATCGTGCGATTTAGTAAAACGAGGGACCAAATTATTATATTGTGCACACGATTTAGTAAAACGAGGAAACTAATTATTATATTGCGCGATTTAGTAAAACGAGGAAACTAATTATATATCGTGTGCACGATGTAGTAAAACGAGGGAATGAATTATTATATAGTGTGCACAATTTACTTAATGAGGGAACGCATTGGTACAATAATAATAATAAAAATAATTATATCGTGTAGTAAAATGAAGGAACAAATTATTATATTGTTCGCACAATTTAGTAAAACGAGAGAACAAATAACAATATTGTACACACGATTTAGTAAAAGAAGGAAACAAATTATTATATTGTGCGCAAAATTTACTTAAAATTAGAGAACGAATTCTTAATTCGTGGTCACGATATATATATTTGTCACATGTCTTGTGCAGGGCTGGACCCAGCAGCCCCTCACTGCAGATCACACGAGATCCAGGGCGGAGACGGGTAGGTCAAGGGCTATTTAAAGTGGGAGGAGCTTGATCTCGTGTTCTACAGCAAGGACCATCTCTCTGGACTGGAGCTACTAAAACACGAGGAAATCGGAGAGAAAGACGCTAACAGATGTATGGAAGCTTGTTTCCTTCACAGAATGAAAAATAACAAAGATAATTGACTTTTTTTCACAACTGCAGGTTTATATCTTGCAACTCTTTTTTTTTTGTTTAGTTAAACTCACAATTGTGTATTTACATTTTGCAATTTTGACGTTGTTTCGCAATTCTGTTATTTGGCTTTCACCACGGTGAGTTTTTTCCTCGCAATTGCGAGTTTATATCTCGCAATTCTGAGTGTCCAGATTGCGAGATAAAAAGTCGCAATTACTTTTTTTATATCCATGGTAGAACAAGCTTCCATAGGTATGACATTCGTTCGCACAGTGATAAATGTGGAGTCAGCATTGACTCCCATGATGTGTTTATAATGTCAGAAAATGACGTCGAATCCCTCTTTGCCCCGCTGCAGTGTGGCGTGGCGTTACTGCAGGAGGCTGCGCTTCATCCTCTCAGCCAGCAGGAGGCGCCATGGCCGCTTTGGATACGCAAACACACCAAACCAGCGTCTCCTCTCATTCCTCCTTCACCTCCATTCCACCGCGCTCTCCGTCCTTTGAACTCCAGTGGCGGTGACACGCCAACTCCATCAGCTCCACACCACCGGTCATCCTCTGCTGACCCAGGAAGAAGATCACCATGAACAGGAAGTAGAGGCGAACGGGAGCCCAGAGCCACAGGCCGACGAAGGAGGCGGTAATGAAGGCGGTCCAGTACAGCAGTGACGCGGCTTTGATCAGAGACACCCTCAGCTCGCTCTTACAGGGTGGCACGCGAGCCTCGGGTTCGTCAAAGCGGCGCGGCACAGCCTGGTAAAACTCTCGTAGCCGCAGCTCTTTCTCCTGCCAGCGCTCTTGACACCACAGCTGCAGCTCCGCCGCACATCTGGGCAGAGCCGACGCCGTGTAGCGCCGCACGTGGAAGTGGATCTCGCGGGGAAACAGACCCAGAACCAGATGCCGCTCCGTCTGCGGGATGTTCTGTGGATACGCCACGGTAATATCATGGACAGCGTCCAGGTTATCTCCTGTCAGGAGAAATAATAATTGCTATTATACAGGGCGAAAGTCGAAGTTCATGAGCTGCACAAAGGCTGATGAATCTCCCGACTGAATGACCCCATATTCCCCATTGTTGCAGCTCCTCGCTTTCCAGTCTGTCAGTAACACTCCGTTTAGTTCCTGTCTCTATGAAGCCCCTCCTTCTGAAAAGCAATGTGCTCTGATTGGTTGGCTGGAGCAGTGTGTTGTGATTGGTTAAGTGCTTTGAGCGTGTTTGGGAAATGTCCCGCCCCTTACAATAACCGGCAGTTTCAACACTCTACTAACCAATTCAACCAGGCCCCGCCCCTTTATTTAGTGTATGCCTTGGGCGGGAATTATTTAAATGAGGAATATTGTGACGTGTTCGTTCTCGGAAGAAAACTCAAGACTAGAATGGAGGAGTTTCAGGGAGTTCAGAAACTGAGACACTGATATAGAGAAGAAGTCTCACTGGAGGGACTTTGGAACTTTGCAGAGCTTTTTCATGCTCAAACAGCAACATTACATATTAAAGAAAGATGAACATGCAAAAAAAGCAGAATATGTCCTCTTTAATATATCACAAGGCAATAATATAATTTGAATCTGTGTTTTGTGTTAGAATAGATACTACAGAATGTGTGAGTGACGGTCTGTTTGTGGCGAGTCAGATCAGATATCAGCCGGTAACCGGTTTAGTCTCGATCAGCCCGGCTGACCGCAGGTTACTGATGGAGACTGACTCGCATATTAGGGTAAAATGAGATGACTGCAAAGGCTGTGATGAATTTGATGAAAATGTATACTAATGCTTCTACAAAATTATTTGTTTGCAGTAGGGAAGCCCCCGTATAAATATATTTAGAAAATGTGTGTGTACATACACCGACCAGACATAACATTATGCCCCCCTTTTGTTGCCACAACCGCCCTGACCCGTCGAGGCACAGTCTCCTCTAGACCGCTGAAGGTGATCTGTGGGATCTGCACCAAGATGTTTGCAGCAGATCCTTTAAGTCCTGTAAGATGCGAGGTGGAGCCTCCATGGATCGGACTTGTTTGTTCAGCACATCCCACAGATGCTCGATTGGATTGAGATTTGGGGAATTTGGAGGCCGAGTCAACACCTCAAACTCGTTGTTGTGCTCCTCAAACCATTCCTGAACCATTTTTGCTTTGTGTCAGGACACATTATCCTGCTGAATGAGCCACAGCCACCAGGGAATAGCGTTTCCATGAAAGGGTGAACATGGTGTGCAACAATGCTTAGGTAGGAGGTACGTGTCAAAGTATCATCCACATGGATGGCAGGACCCATGGTTTCCCAGCAGAACATTGCCCTAAGCATCACACTGCCTCCGCCGGCTTGCCTTCTTCCCATAGTGCATCCTGGTGCCATGTGTTCCTCAGGTAAGTGACACACAAGCACCCGGCCATCCACGTGATGTAAAAGAGAACGTGATTCATCAGACCACCTTCTTCCATTGGTCCGTGGTCCAGTTCTGAAGCTCACGTCCCACAGTTGGTGCTTTCGGCGGTGGACGGGGGTCAGCATGGACACTCTGACTGGTCTGTGTCTATGCAGCGCCACACACAACAAACTGATGCTGTGTGTGTTCTGACATCTTTCTATCAGCACCAGCATTAACTTCTTGAGCAGTTTGAGCTACAGGAGCTCGTCTGTGGGATCGGACCTCACGGGTCAGCCTTCGCTCCCCACGTGCATCAGTGACCGCCCATGACCCTGTCGCCGGTTCACCACTGTTCCTTCCTTGGACCTCTTTTGATAGATACTGACCACTGCAGACCGGGAACACCCACAAGAGCTGCAGTTTGGAGAAGCTCTGACCCAGTCGTCTAGCATCACAATTTGGCTCTCGATCAAATCCTTACGCTTGTCCATTTTTACTGCTTCTAACGCATCAACTTTGAGGACAAAATGTTCACTTGCTGCCTAATATATCCCACCAACAGGTGCTGTGATGAAGAGATCAGTGTTCACCCGTCAGTTCTTATAATGTTATGCCTGATCAGTGTATGTTTATGAATGATAAAATGTGACAGACGTGTTATTTCACGGCACACAGTCTGATCACGTTCAGAACAGGTTCAAGCAGCAGAGGTGTAAATTCAGGAAACATTCACTACAACAATAATAAATGTAACATAAAAGGAAAAAGACATTTGCAAAGATAATTTGATGCATGTAAACTAAGTGACCTCTGACCTTTCCGCAGCATGTCAACGATGAAGGTGAAACCGGTGGTGCGTGGGTGAAGAACGTACTCGTACTTTGGAAGGCCGTTTTTCTCCGCAAACTCGTCGCTCCTGGCGCGAGTGTTTTCTGCACAGAACAATGAGTAAAAGCCAAAGCTGAATCCAGGATCATTTGTGCTTTAGAAATCACATGATCTGAATCACATATAGAGTTAAACATTCACAATGCACAAATCTAGAAGCACTGTACATATACAAACATACAGAGATTTGTAACTCTAGAAAAGCTTTTCCCTAAGAAACAAACTCATATATATCAGATTTCACCCATCCCCGGTAACGTCTGATAAAAAATGGCATAATTAAAATCTGGTTTGTTATTACTACAAATGATTTCTTTTAAATCAGTAGTGCTTCTCATCCATTTCACGTAACCGAACTCAGAGCCTCTCACAAAGCCAAAATCCAGCAGCGCACGTCTGCGACTCATCCAGAAATCCGACCGTCAGCCGGTAAAGCACTCGTGCCACATGAGGGTTAAAAGGATTGGGGTCAAACTAATTATCTAGGGTCACTGGCCAATCCTTCAGCTTCAGCTCAGCAGTGCATCTGACTGACACGGAATCTCGTCTGGGATTTGCATGTGTTTGGCTTCAACCCAGCAGGTCGGAAAGCCACGTCAGGTCGTCAGGTCAGAGTGGCGCGGCCACTTTAGAGCATATGACGCATAAAAATCATGATTTACTCGCCCTTGAACTTTCATTTCATTCATCTTTTTTAAATTCTCACCTCATTTTTTTATTCATTCATTGAGAGTCTGTCTAAACAACATTTAACACATTTGTCTTAAAGCACGAGAACAAACCTCACATGTTCTTGCGAACGCTTGAGCCTCAGCTGATTAATTTTTATATATGAATAAGCGGACCTCACTTGAAAGGGGAGGCTATTCCAAAGTTTGAATATTACATATATCACGGGGTAGTCGTGGCCTAGTGGTGAGGGAGTCGGGCTTGTAATCTGAAGGTTGCCGGTTCGATTCCCACACTGGCAGGAATTGAAAGTGGGGATTGGGAATGAACAGCACTCTCTCCACCTTCGATACCATGACTAAAGTGCCCTTGAGCAAGACACCTAACCCCTAATTGCTCCCCTTGTAAGTCGCTTTGGATAAAAGCGTCTGCTAAATGATAAATGTAAATGTAATGTAAATGTAATATCCCTGAGCTTTAACCAGTCAGTGCTGTGCTGTATGCAGGGCCTAAAATTAACACTCGCCAAGCACCAATGCAAGTAAAAATCAGTGTTTGCAAGTATATGAAACGCTGTCAATCAGCAGTTGGCCGGTACAATTTTATGAATTCTAACAATGCATGAATGTGATCAAATATAAAAATGACGCTCAGGACATTTGAATGCGAAAGGGAGTTCATTTAGTTACTCGTGCGCAATGTGGAAAGTTGTGTGCGCGCAAACACGTACCCAGAAAGCCACGTCTCAGACAACGTGCGAATACTGAATTGAGTTCTCTTTCAAATCTTCAACAGACAAATTCACACAAAATTATGCAAAAAAAATAACCAGTCTCCCAGTAAACATAGTCGGTTATGTCTTAAAGGCACAATATGTAATTTTTCACCACTAGAGGTCGCTTATTCAAAACAAAGGCGTAGTTTGACGCCTTGATTTTGCGGAATCATCGGAGGAGTCGTCTTTACGTCTACAGCTGGTAGAAAAGAATCCGACTTGGGCAGAAATCATATTCATGAATGAGCTAATGTATTAAAGATTTATTAACATTACTGTAGTAACGAGGCCACTGGAGCGACTGCTAATGAGAGACGAGCGCCACACACGGCTCGAGAGCAGAGGGGCTTTTATTATGCCGTAGACGAGCACTTCTGCTTCTTCCTGTCATGCGTATATGGGGTAACACAGCGCTGTTTTATCATATTAGACACATTTTTGTGTTGAAAGTTGTTATAATGTTATTTTGTGCGTTCACCCGGCAGCTGCTGTGAGACATTTGTTCACACTGCAGTAAGATAGATCGATATTATAATATTAATCATGGTAAACAATAAGACTTACTGTGTTGTGCTCTATAACAATGATTATTTTCTGTCGAATTTATCCAAACACATAATATATTAAAGTGTCTTTGGTGTTTCCATGGTTTCTACAAAATAAAATCTTTGCTCTATTGTATTTATTTGCACTTTTGCTTGTAATTTGAGTTTTTTATTTTACTAATGACTGTTTACTTGTCTTAAATAATGTTTTAAATCTATATTAGTTAGGCTAGAACTTTAGCTGTGGTATCAACATTTTAGACGCCAGTGAAAATTTTGGTGCCTGTTTTTGCCAGTAAAAATATTTATGGCTGGTAAAATTTCTGAAGTCACCAGCCATCGGCAGGTGTGGCAAAAAGTTAGTTTTAGGCCCTGTGTGTATGTGTGAATCTCTCACCAGTGAGGTCGGTGCCTTCAGGGAAGAGCAGCAGCTGTAGCGGCTCCTTGATATGGCAGAAATACTGCAGCATGTTGGACATGTGACTGCGGTCTTCCTCCCAGCGGCGATGGATGAAGATGAAGGAGGCCACCTGCATGGCCCAGCCTGCGCACACAAGACACACGCTCTTTAGCTCTGTAACACAGCCGTCGATCATAAGACGTGGAAGTCTGGGACTCACCGAAACCGGGCACGGCTTTCAGTGCCGCTTTCAGGCAGATCTTCTCCAGACGCAGGTAGCTGTAGCGCAGCAGGCAGCACCACAGGAACATCCAGTCTAGACGCGTACGGTGGTTCATGATGATGACGCTGCGCTCGCCGGGAATGAAGCCGTCACCTGTTATGACCACCTTCACCCCGAAAACCAGCTCCAGCAGCGCCTACGCAGACAGACCCACACAGCTGTAGATTATATTATTTCAGAAATAAACAAACAACCACAGGACACACTTCGTAAGGTGCAAAAGGATTCGGCTGACAAAAAAATGTGTGAATGGCTGCTCTGGAGGCGCCGTACCACCGGTAGGGTGAGCCACGTGGCCACGATGCGGTCCGTGATCCAGCGGTACCAGGCCGGCGAGAGCAGCATGAGCGGCAGAACGGGACCCAACATGAAGACGCTGCCGAAGAAACTGCCCAGGAACAGAGTGATGAGGAAATACAGGCCTCTGACGGACACCTTCATCATTGATCACTGGAAATATAGCAGAACCGTCACAAAACATTCAGGCTTCTTTGGGTTTGAAATATTCATTCAAATAATCCCACTTAAAATCCCACATTTCATCTGTTTTTACTTTCACCTTGACTATACAATGAGCTTGTGAGCACTGTGGGGGAAAGTCACTTTTAAAAGTAATGGATTACAATATTGCGCTACTCCCTAAAAAGTAACTAATTGCGTTAGTTACTTTTTTATGAAAAGTAATGCGTTACTTTTCTCATCTTACGTTTGTTTTTTAATAACAAAAAGTTCTATTTTTGGCAAATGCAAAGGCCCTTTCACACCAAAAGTGAAATGAATAAGCCTCAGACTGAAGGAAATGCATATTTACTCCTGTACAGTAGAGGGCGCTGCTCAAACAAACCTGCCATTCTGGATTAAAGAAGAATGGGATAAAAGAGAAGGAAGTTCTTATTTCTAAATCTAATCTAAAGTAATTTTAGCTTATTAGTATGGTTGAATTAGATCATTGAAGGTCAGCAGCAAAGACAATGGTTAATAAAGTGAGATTAAATACATAAAGTATATTTGTGCAATTTAATATATTTAATTATTACAGGTTTGCATAAAATTCTGAGATTGCATTTCACTGTTTTTATTCATTTTGAGGAATACTGAATGTTTTTGTGCAAGTAAGATGAGTAAATGCATGTTCACATTTAGTCTAGAACTACAATAACCATCATGTTCTCACAGAGACACAACACCTCTGACCTTTATTTCTCTCTACATGAGGACAGGAGAGCGGTCAGTCAATAAATGTGAACTGGCGTTACTTATTTGAAAAGATATTTTTTAAAAATATATTATAAAAAATATTAAGATTAATATTACTGCTACAATACTACTAGTGAATGAGAGAAGCGCTATCATCTCTCTGAGACGAGCCGAACGTGCTGAAGGACGATGGAAAAACAGAAGACTTCGATCATGTACGTGTCCATCTGCACACGAATTCACAGCCAAATGAACTCGCATCATTACCTCTTTCCATGGCGTCACAAAACAATAGGGTTAATGAAAGAAAGCTCACTGTCTATTAATGATTGGACAGATGAGGGCAGTGTTATCATCTATAATTTCACTGGTTCATACGGTTAGTCGTGTGTTGTGTATTCACTCTTGAGCAACACCAGTGAGATTCGCTCAGTGTTTGCAGGGAAACACAGTAATAATATGAACGGTCGTCTACATTTTCAACTCAACCAGTGCTGCCTGGCTACAGAAATACATAAATGGATTAAATATCACAGATGTATATTTACTGAGTAATGTAGAGGGTCAAATGTCAATTTTCACCTGAGATTTGGAGCCAAATTACAGGGCTGTAAAAATGACTTCAGAAAGATGTCAGCGTCATTATTTTATTTCCACACAGAGTTTGGCAGGTCTATTAGTAAAATCTGTTGATTTTAGCAATCTTTGTTGCATCATATGCCAACAGTGACCGCTCAAAAATGACAAAAAAATGTCTTGCCCAAAGTTTGCATGCCTGTAAGTCAAGAAGTATCTTAATATCCTTCTAAATTCTGGTTCATAACAAACCTTTCTATTGGTATTTTAATTTTTAAGGCCCTATATGGTACAACGCCAGAGATGTGGAGATCTTAATGCGACTCCATGAGTAAATTGGTCCATTGTACAAATGCTTTAGTGGTCAAAAACCAAATTCGGTCACTTTGCACACAGCTGATAATTATTTCTTTTTAAAAAGGAATATCTGAAGAACAAATAATGTTGAAACTAAAAATGTATCTTGTTTTTTTTCCCCCATCAACACAATTACATAGCACATAAATATTCTTTTCCCAAAGTTTGTGTATTTTAAAGATATCTTAATATCCTTCTAGATTCTAATTCCCAATAAACCTCTTTTTTTAACGCCTGTAGGGCTGAGCGAATATGGGTAAAACTCTTCACTGCCCTAGTACTTCAGAAACCCCTTTAAAGGTATACATGTGAATTAAACGTGGTACAATGGCCTTCATCACCACAGTATGATTCATCTGTACTATTTGCTTCACATGACATATATGCTTCAACTACATACCATTTATCTACTAGTGTTTTCTTACATGTCATGTTTGGTCTCATCAGACAACTTATAAACTAAAATGAACAGAAGTGTACTTAATATAGATATTAAAAGTATCCTAATGTACAATCTAGGCATTGCTTAAACATTGAGGAGAATATGTTAATGTACCCCCCCCCCCCTCTTGTTCACCACCTATTTGCAATCTCTTCTGGTTTCCTTTCAGTTGGTTTTGGGTGTGGGTATTCCACCCATGTATAACAATGCTTTGTTCAGGGTGTAAGAAGGAAAGGTAGACTTAACAACAACTTTAATGGAGTCAGATTAATTATATTGGAGTCAGATAAATAACTGAATTTTGCATCCTTCAACTGTTGTTTGTTTCTGATTATTGATTCAATCTTACATGCGGTAACGTGTTGTACTGCGTATCTGAATTCTTGGTAGCGTCAAAAGCTGTTAAAATGAACAAAATCCCATCTTCCAAATATCCCTAAAATCCCAAAATCCCATCTTACAAATATCCCTAAAACTGTTTCAAATATAGATTCTTATAAATATGCTTTTGAGCGGAAGTTAATGTGCCTCAACCATTTTCAGTGGATTTTGGTACTCAGACAGTAATGTTTAATGCAATTCTTTTGATAGAGGGAAACAAGATACATTTCTAGTTTAATCATCATTTATTCTTCAGACATTCCCTTTTACTTAATGCAGTAAGCATGAGCTGTGTGCAAAATAATTTGGTTTTTGACCATTGAAAATTCAACAAATTCAACATGGAGCCGCATATCTGTGGGATTGAACCATATAGGGCCTTTAAAATGAAGATATCAGAAGAAATGTTTGTTAACAACCAAAATTTAAGAGATATTTAATACTTGCTGAGTTACAGGCATGCTAATTCACATGCATACCTTTAAAGGGGTTTCTGAAGTACTAGGGCAGTGAAGAGTTTTACCCATATTCCTTAAAAAAAGAAAGTTTATTAGGAATTAGAATCTAGAAGGATATTAAGATATCTTTAAAATTTCGAGAGGAACAGGCACACACACTTTGGGAAAAGAGCATTTATGTTTCATGCAATTGTGTTGATAGAAAAAAACAAGATACATTTTTAGTTTCAACATTATTTGTTCTTCAGATATTCCTTTTAAAAAGAAATAATTATCAGCTGTTTGCAAAGTGACCACTAAAAACTTGTACAATTGACCAATTTAGTCCTGGAGTCGCATTAAGATCTCCACATCTCTGGCGTTGTACCATATAGGGCCTTAAAAATAAAAATACCAATAGAAAGGTTTGTTATGAACCAGAATTTAGAAGGATATTAAGATACTTCTCGACTTACAGGCATGCAAACTTTGGGCAAGACACTTTTTTTTGAGCGGTCACTGTTGGCATATGATGCAACAAAGATTGCTAAAGTCAAGAGATTTTACTAATAGACCTGCCAAACTCTGTGTGGAAATAAAATAATGACGCTGACATCCTTTTAAACCTGGAAATAATTAATATTTCAGCAGTCTGAAAAAAATGCAGAATCATTCACCGGCATCAGTTATACTGCAAGTCACGAGCAACAAATAGGCATATAATAAAATAATAAGTCGGTGTTTAGTCTTGTGAAATATGGTTAAAGTGCACCAAATGTTCTGACAAGCATGAAATATAGTACTAATAATACTATATTATAATACAACAATACACATATAATACTACAATACTTTAATGTCATTTCTATTGAAACTAGTATGTTATGCATTTAAACATATTTGTAATTAGACAATTTAATACAGTTCAAATATATTAACTTTAGATTTATCAAATAACACACTTAAGAAATTATAATCAAGTACATGCACAAAACAAGTGCATTGAAAAACAGAGCAAAAATGAGAAAATTATTGTTAAAAGACTCTTAATTTGACATTATTACAAAGTTCACTTTTTAAATATGTCTTAAGAAAGAAGTGCAGTCGCTTTAAGTGGCCTTTAGATAGATATGTTGCTCTTATTTTTTGTATTGCTCTTATTTTTTGTACTATTTATTATTTACTGTGTGACATTTATTGTGGACGGCAAAGTAAGAATTGCAGGGAAACATGCTTTCTGTCTGTGCATATGACAATAAACACTTTGAACTTGAACTTAATTCATATTATATTCTTATTTGTATTGTAGAGGCACAGAAGATGTTCAGAAGATGTCAATATTACTGTACAACAGCAGAAACTACAGTCTGCAGCTCTGGAGATCAGTAATATCAAAACATATGAAACATATGAGCAGATCGAGCAAAGAATCAGGGTAAAAATAAAGCATGACTGACACACGTGACTTGGCAATTTTTGTGTTTCAATGGAAACCCACCGGATCAAACACCTGACAACAGTAGACCAGGGGTTATGATTATGAAGGGCTATGAAGGCTTATGAAGCTCACACTTGTTGATGAATGGATCATACAGCAGCGATCATCATCTGTCACACGATCGTTAAAATACGTCCAATACTCGGTGTTTAGTTTAACTGGCTCGAGACGATCTGGACAGACTGACTGCATGTACATATATATACTTGTGCGTATGTGTGTTTGTGTGTGTCATTTATTTACTCACTTCAGCGCTTTACGTTTGCAGGAGGAATAACTGTGCTCGTAAATATCAGCCGCGACGACATTCAATCACCTTCAGTGAAACACAACATCCACGGTCGGTCAGCTGCACGCGCTCAGGTTCAGCACGAACAGAAAACGCGATGTAAACTCGATGTTTACACAGTGACATCCGTGATTTTGCTCGACCTCTGAACTTCCGCTTCTGACGACACGATGCTCGCCTAGCCAGTCACAGACAAGCTCCGCCTATTGGAGCACTGGCCGTTTAAATAGCTTACGTCCATTCTAGCAGTGTATTCTACTCTCAGTGCTTGTAAACTTGAAAATATTAAATTTTACATAGATAGATAGGTAGATAGATAGATAGATAGATAGATAGATAGATAGATAGATAGATAGATAGATAGATAGATAGATAGATAGATAGATAGATAGAAACACAGATATATAGATAGACAGACAGACAGACAGATAGATAGATAGATAGATAGATAGATAGATAGATAGATAGATAGATAGATAGATAGATAGATAGATAGACAGACAGACAGATAGGCAGACAG
>CM076078.1:4047500-4067500 GCA_038088235.1 Zacco platypus | reverse complement strand
CTGAGGGCAATGGAAAAATGGACAGCTTAACAAATAAAGCCTTTTAATAGAGGCCAATCCTCACATCACATTAACTCGGAGCCAAAGTGTGTGTGTGTGTGTAAGTCTTTCCATTAACTGCCGCTGTGGCATGTGTTTTATCTGAAGGGAGTTTATCAGTAAACCGTCACTGCAGCACAAACAAGGTCAAAGCCATGAACTCAAACCATCTTACCTTCCTTCAGCAGACAAGTGATTACTGACACCAACACTCACTCAGAAAACCTTTATTGTCTGCTCATGAACAACATGCAACAAGGTGAAAATCAAGTCTAGATTATGAAAGGTTGAATTGTCTGGTAGAAACACAGACGGTGAACAAAATGAAAGTGACCGACTCATTAGCAGAGATGCATAATGAGGCCATTCTGAATGTTTCTTTATGCTGTCGCTTCAAACAAACACGTTCTGGCAGTTACAATAACAAAAAGCTTTTCCAGTAATATTAATTGAACGTTTAAAGATGCGCTAAAGCTTTATCTATACATTGTTCATGGAAGGGTTTTCTTCTCATTTTTGAAAGTTACTAAATGAATATTAGCACGTTCACATCTCTGTTCATCAGGACTGCTGACGTGATGATCTGGCAGAACGCGATTCATGTTGAGCGTGACTGAAGAGTCTGAGACTTCAGCTTGATGAATGTGTTCATACAGCTGTTGGTAATGACACCTTCCATGTTTAGTTGCAGAAGCTGTTTAGCAGTTTGTCCTCCATTTGTCTGTCTGTTTTCATTCTGTTCCATCTTCAGTGCTTTTCATTGAGATCTGATGAATTCATCAAGCAAATCTCAAAGCTCCAGATTGGGAGAATTTACATCATTAAGGGTGCTCGGATGAATCAGTCTGTGTGTGTTTCACTCGTATAAATGGTCAAATCATTCTATTTAAATCTATTGTTTTAACATACTTTTCTGTGAGGGTTTGTCAAGGGGTCAGAGGTCACAGTTAAGACAGAAAATATCATTAACCTGATGGTGTGTGTGTGTTCAGACATGCTGACAGACGAGCATGAGTGCCAAATTGTTTCCACTGGAAAGAATTTCAAGAATGAGACAGAACAGATATCAGTGACCCGGACTGTGATGTAACACACACACGCAGGCGCACACACACACACACTTCGGAATGTCAAGGAACTCGACTGATGGTGATTTTCTCAGAAGTGCAGGAAACTGGGATTCGTCGTCAGATGTGGATTTAGATGAAACACAGACGCATGTCAAGACAATGTTATCTGATGTGTGTGTCATCTGATTTATCCACCATATTCCTACGGCCCATGACGCTTTGCACGAGTTATGCGTGTAACTTTCGCTAAGATGTAAACAATAAGTGAAAGGCTCGTTACGCAGTAATATGTTTTAAAAAAAAAATCACCCTTCAACCATCGAACATTAAAATGACTTTTTTAAGTGTACAAATATCAACAAGGTACTTTCAACACCATGAATAACCACAAAAGTGCAAATCTTTCCACAGCAATAACGGATGGGTTAAATATCACTGTAGTAATATCTGTATTACGTAACATATGTTGCCTTAAAGGTGCACTATGTAATTATTTTGTCCCTTTGAGGTTGTCTATTCAAAACAAAGGCGTAGCTTGATGACAGCGGGAATGCCGAACAGCTAGTTCATGCGTTCATGACCTCAAAACTAGATTACTGTGACGCTCTACTGGGTGGTTGCCCTGCTCACTTGATAAACAAACTACAGCTGGTCCAAAACACAGCAGCTAGAGTCCTTACTAGAACCAGGAAGTATGACCATATTAGCCCGGTTCTGTCAAAACTGCACTGGCTCCCTATTAAACATCATAAAGATTTTAAAATCTTGCTAATTACTTACAAAGCACTAAATGGTTTAGCTCCCCGGTACCTGAAGTACCATTATAGCCCTTCATGTCTATTACGATCTCAGAATTCTGGCCAGTTGTTAATACCTAGAATATCAAAATCAACCGCTGGCAGTAGATCGTTTTCCTATTTGGCACCTAAACTCTGGAACGATCTTCCTAGCATTGTTCGGGAAGCAGACACACTCTGTCAGTTTAAATCTAGATTATATTACAATATCATATTAAATGCTGGATGGCTTGTGTTGATAAATGGCATGCAATTCATTTTAAAACGTATTGTATGACAGAGAAAATTCTGTATTACTGTTAAAATAAAGCTGCATCTGATTATGCTGTTAGCTACTTAACAAATGTGCTTTTCTCTGATACATGGTAAAGAATGATACTCGCAAAAAAATCAAGAAAATTAGATTTAAACAAGACTAAACAAGCTATATTACAATAATTAGTTTTCTGTCTATAAATGTATCAAAACAAATGTTCCCTTGTCTAATAAAACATGTAATATATATATTAAAGTGTCTTTGGTGTTTTCATGGTTTCTACAAAATAAAACCAGAAACTGAGGGTAACGCGAATATGACATCATTTACAGGCGACTCCCTCACACGTCCCGGATCCTTCGTTAAAATTGCGATTTTCTCACGATTTACAAATATGTGGAAGCATTTGAGATATTGTAAATACTCAACTGAACAAAATATATAAAACTGGCCTTTTTATTATTTTAAAACTTTAATCAAAAATGTTCATTTATTTCAGAATTGATATTATTTCACAGTGATTTCTGTCCTTTTTACAGATAATAAATTGTATTTACTTGTGAAAACTAACCTGTAGAGACATGAGGATTTGAGGAGAAAAACGAGAGATTCTTCATGCATTCCAGTGAGTTAGTTGGATATATCGTCAATTAAATCGGGAGAACAGACCACAAATGTGCAGCATATGTTGTGCTTTTTTATACAATTACAGCGGAATGCGAAGGGGAAAAATGCAAAGAAAATAATCATGAGGATGCAGCCGTAGATATAACGTGACGTTAAAAACCAAGCGTTACGTTATAATCATGATGTCTGAAAATAAAGCGTGAAGGAAAAGTTAAAAATCAGTCAAACTGACGGATGAGCTTCATTTCTAGGGAACCTCATTATTTGAAATGATTCGTTTCAGTCTTTTTGAATGGAAGTTTCCCAAACTGGAAGTTCCACGCATAATTAAAAAAACGCAGTAGACTTGTCAGGAATAAGGTGGATAAGTCATTTCTCTACTGGAACGGGAACATCACCTGTACTGAGTCGCTTCAGTCTATCAGTACATGTACTGCACGTTACGAGTTAAAAAACGAATTAAGTTGATAAATAACCAACAATAATTCGACAGTGAGAGAGCCGAGGCTCAAGCAGCATTGCTGCTCACCGGAGAGGAAGTGTGCTAGTTTCGAGGTGAGCCTATGGAGACAGGAAGGCAATGTGCGGTTAGTGCGACTAAATACAGTATACGTGCATATTCACAACACATATGCACAAATGCACACAGGCGTTCTGCAGGAAGTCACGACAAGCATTTAAAGTCTTTGTGCTGCGAAACAAACCAGGATACTAGACCTTCTTATAAACACTGAGAAGGATGTGTTCACAACACAAACACATTCTGCACGCCATTTTCTTCCAAAATTAAAAGAAAAGTCGCGCTGGTCTTTTTTTTTTCCATATTGTTCTGTATATCCGAGTGAAACGGCTTCTCGAAGAAGAACAAATGTTGGGCGGGGCTTGATTTTGTCTGTGGGGAATTGATTGGGTGGTTGTGGTTTGCTATTGGTGGATCTCATGTGAGTGACAGGTTGCCCCGCCCTCGTCATCAGAGAAGAGATGTTGCTGCAAAAGGGAGGGGGAATTATTCTGAATTAAAGGGTTAATTCACCCAGTAATGAAAATTCTGTCATTTATTCCTCACCCTCATGTCGTCCTACAGCCGTAAGACCTTCGTTCATCTTCAGAACACAAATTAAGATATTTTTGATGAAATCCGATGGCTCAGTGACACTTTCAGATGCCCAGAAAGACACTAAAACATATTTAAAACAGTTCATGTGAGTACAGTGGTTCAATCTTATTATAAAGCGACGAGAATACTTTTTGTGCGCCAAAAAACCCCTCCAAAATAACGACTTTTCAAAAATATCTAGTGATGGCCGATTTCGATACACTGTTTCGAAGCTTTACGAATCTTTTGTTTCGAATCAGTGGTTCAGAGCGCCAAAGTCACGTGATTTCAGTAAACGAGGCTTTGTTATGTCACAAGTGATTCGAAATTTGAGTACTTCACGTGACTTTGGCAGTTTGATACGAGATCCGAACCACTGATTCAAAACAAAAGATTCGTAAAGCTTCGAAGCAGTGTTTTGAAATCGTCCATGAAAGTGTTCATTATCTCGCTGACGATAGTGAGATACGCCTCACTAAGTCATCGGATTTCATTAAAAATATCATCTCCATTCCGAAAATGAACGAAGGTCTTTTGGGTGTAGAGGGTGAACAATAAATGAACAATAAATTTCTGGTTGAACTAACCCTTAAATGATTATGAGACACGTGAACTTAAAACAATAAGGATGCGAAATGATAAATCATTTAGAATAAACACTGCAATATTCATTTAAAAAAAAAAAAATAGAAAAGTTGTCCATCTTGATTTCATGGTGACTTTAAAACACAGAGAGGAAAGAGGCTCGGGAAACACTGGTTGGGAAAGCACATTTGTTTATTTACAGCCTCTGTCAGTCACAGAGAGAAAGTGGCGTACATACAAAACAAGAGAAAACTCCCTGAGTCTTTACAGATGAAGAGCGACGAACAGACGGGAAGTGATCTGTGATCACAAACACTGACATCTACACATATATATATGTGTGTGTGCGCATATAGACATGGATACAAACACAGACAGATTAAAAATCCATAACATGAGACACATGGGTCAGTTCTTCTGCGGTCTAATGATGATTTTCCTACAGATTTCCATTGTATAAAGAGACACAGGGGTGATGATGCAGACTGACAAAGCCAAAGACTTCTTACCTGTAATTCATCTTGAACTGAGAATATTTACAGTAAAACCCACACGCCTTTGTGTACAGACGCCACTGGCATATGCTTATTTGGAAGAAGATCTGTGTGTTATTGAGAGAAGCGTGTAAATGTCAGGAATGAGCAGGACAGACTCACACCATCATCATCATCTCACAGCAGATAGTCAATAATCTCCTGACACGCAACAGTGTGAGTGTCTCATCGTGTCAGATCGGCAGGTCTGTGTGTTTTTGCGTGATGGAGCTATTCTATGTGCTGCTGTGTGAGTCGGTCTGATCCTCTCTAATGCTGAGAGTTCTGCATCTGTCCGTTCTGCAGGTCTTCCTCCTCCTCCTCGTCATCCTCCTCGCTCACCAGGAACTCCTCGGGCGGCCAGCGCAGCTCTCCGCTCTCCACCTCGCCCTCCGTGGGCTCCACCACGATGGACGGCAGCCGGTCCTTCAGCTTACAGCAGCGCTCGAAGTCGGACGGATCCGGAAAGATCTGAGAAAAGGTGGAGAATGTTCACTGTGTTTATCTTTCTTCCCTTGACGTCCAGAAGACTCGTTTCGGCTGAATTCTACAGTGTATTTTTAGCGCGGCATCATTCAGTGACATACATGGAAACCAATAACACGATCCGGGCAACACGCCAGTGGAAAGAACATTAGACTGTGTGTGTGTGAATGATGAGAAAGAAAACCAATGAAAAGAAAAGGACAAACAGAGCCAGAGATGTTCTATAACAGGATCCGAACCATGAGACCCTCGTCTGACCCCTCGATCCATAAACAGCAGCGGAGCCTGAGACTGAAGCTTCAGACTAAAAATAACTGAACTCTGAACAATAACAGAGGAACGAGAACATCAGCCTGGCATTTTAAAGAGAGACGGCATATTTCTGTAGACGATTCACACGATATGATGTTCTTCCTCAGAGTTTTTGTCTTGTTTTCCAGAACAAATATTTAAACATTCTTAAATCAAGATACATTCACTGGTGAAGCAAACTGACAAATCGGAGAGGGTTTTTTTTTTTTAATCTTCCATAGAGAGCAACATAATTACCACATTCAAGGTCCAGAGAAGCAGTAAAGACATCGTTAAAATAGTCCACGTGACCGCAGTGGTGCAACAATTAACGTTATGAAGCGACGAGAATACGTTTTGTGCGCAAAAACAAAACAATCATTCTCGTCGCTTCATAACTTTAAGCTTGATCCACTGTGGTCACGTGGACTATTTTAACGATGTCTTTACTACTTTTCTGGACCTTGAATGTGGTAATTTTGTTGCCTTCTATGGGAGATAAAAAATAAACTAATTTGTCACGGGTTTGGAACGACATTGGGCGAGTAATTAATGACAGATATTTCATTTTTGGGTAAACTAACCCTTTAAGTCTTGTTTTCCGAAAAATGTCTCAAAATGAAGTGCATGTGATATGAACATGGACACTCGCACTGCGTTTTCATACACGTTTTCATCTTTAAGAGCTCAGAGGAAATATTACTGACTGAAAACAACTGGAAAACATCAGAAAGACGTTGTGATGAACAGGTAATATTTTGTTCTTCAAATGATATACAGGGATATATGATTTCTGCGATGCAGAAAACGCAGAAGGAAATAAAGTGGAATGTCATGGTGGAATTTGAGCGATAGAATTAAATATCGATATGAACTAGTGCTAAAATTCAGATATGTTAATGAGCATTTGGTTTCCAACCAATCTCAACAGAGCAGGCTCTAATAAAGGCGGGGTTTAGAGAGCCCGAATCCTTGATTGAACTGTATCAGACACTGTGAGAAAAGCTGATGCTTCAACGCATATTATAAGACAGTTAAAGTCTTTTTGACCTTGGATGCATGTAAACCTGTTGTAGGAGACTCCAAAACAACATAAGGAGCCTTTAAAATAGCATCATAGCGTTACTTAAAAGTTTTATGAATTCAAATGATTATACATCCTCTTTGTTTATTAAACCATTCATTCTGAAAAAGCAGATTTGAAAGGGCTGTATAAATAACTTTTCAAGACTTTTCTCAAACATCTCACTGCAGACTGTATCTGGGTCAGATGTTACCTGGAAGGTGAGCCGGTCTTTGCTGGGACTGAGCCTAATGTCGTCCATCGGTGTGGCGCTGATCATCACGTCAGTCATCGCGGCACGCTTCAGACGCTGAGCTGCACACACACACACACACACACACACACACACACACACACACACACACAGAGAATTAGTCTCAAATCAACATCAAAAGCATTGTTTATACTTGAGCTGGACGCTAAGACTCGCAGAAATCATTATGTGGGTGTGCTTATGAAACTACAGTAAAATGAGATGAGCTCAAACGAGTCTCCTGCAAAAAGCGCATTTCTCACCGCACAGGCGTTTGCACGGTAATCTCTTTCTGAGCACAACAACATACAGGAAGCTCTTCATGAAGCGTCCTGAAGCGCAGGTTCACCGCAGTGGAAACCCCCAAAACACACCAACTCTTCTACATCTGAACCATCCCAAACACTGACAAAAACATTACAATGACATTTACATGAATCTGAGCTCACTGCTCTTTCTACTAAAGGCAGCTGAACTGGTGAAATTAAGTAAAGTGGCGTGTAGAACGCTAAAAACGATTGAGATCCGCCCCCGTCCATAAGCTAAAATTTGAAACACATTGCATAACGGCTAACACGCTTAAAACAAGACGACGTCAGCTGCTTTATCCATCATGGATGGGATAATCTCAAAATCTCCCAGGCAAAACCATCTTAATGACAATATAAAAATTTACCTCGCTTCACACACCTTTCATTTCACTAATGACCAATCACACGATGGAGGGCAGCGCCGATCTGATCAGTCACAGCGAAAGCGCTGTGGGTGTGTGTGAAGCTCGTGCAGTAAGAGACACGCTGGAACTTTCCACTGGCTTCACGTTCTGACTGCTTCCAGCACTGCAGGGGTTCAGAGGTCAAAGGTCAGCTCAGGGTGACACTGTGACCCAACTGTACAAACTGAAGACCCACCGTTCTGAACACTCTGAGAGGAACAGGCTTTATTTAGAAGCTTAACGGCTTCTGCTGTTTCTCACACTGGCTATTTAAACTCATCCCTCAGACGAGCTTCCTGCTCATTGGATTTTCCACACTGTCCCAAATCAGTCCGCATTGATTTTGTGACCCAGCATCCCAAGGCTGATGGGACGACTGACGCAACACTACCACCGACAAAACCCTTGATGTTCTTGAGTTTCCATATCACCAGGGTTTGTTTACTGCATCTCTTCACTCTGATGAATGTTTCTGAACCAAACCAACCTGAATGCAGTTTCAATCACATGACCGTATCAAAATCATAAGCGTGGTGTATTTTCAGCACTTTTTCCACATCTCCACCACATAACGCTCTCAAAATGACTGACACAAAACCAAACCAGAACCCATCGAAATAGATCGCGCGCATTAACACCGATGATCTACTTCATCATCCCTCTAAGTCTGAAATAAATCCATTAATTATCATTTAAATGACTTCTGAGTATTACATAAAAGCCGGCTCATAAGGGCACTCGATTGAACTTGTAATAGTGACACTGGGGGTGTTTTTGTTTCGCTTTTCAAATCCTAAAATAACAACATGAAACTCAGCCGATGTCCTTAATACAAATAAACCTCGTGCATGAACGGCCCGAACCAAATCTGACGCTTCATAAAGCCAAAGCAGTACGATAAAAAATAAAAACATGTCAACTTCATGACACAAACAGCTCTTGTGGAAACATGAATCATGTCACCACCTTTCCTCATAAAAACACGTGTGCCTTTAACACTCTTATCAATAGCTACTGAACGTTTCCATCCAAATTCGTAAATTTAACTTGTGCAAAATTGGAATATGGCATAAAACATTTGCAAATAAAAGCAGAGTTTCCACTCCATTTGTTCAAGAGAACAAAATCATCACAAAATATCAATAATAAAATGCAAGTTGCTGCAATCGGGCTCTTTTTTTTCTTGCTAGGGAATTAAACCAAATCATTCTGATGGCAGACTTTGGCATTTCAGGACCACCAAACCAACATTTGAGATGCTGTGATGCGATTGGTCCGCTGGTTAGACCAGCTATCCAATCACATCCTCTGCTGAGGCAAAGTCACCTGAGGTGTTTGTTGTGCATCAAGGGATTTATACGGTAAATGCGTTTCCATCGTAATTTATGTGCATGAAAAATTTCCCCGCCTCAGTTGAGCTCATGTTTTATGCACATTTTTATTAATTTATGTGCATCTTGCCATTGCCATACAGTATTTTTTTAATGCAATATCCCAAAATTCACATTAAAAAAAATTTGCTCAGACGACGCCTCACACCTGATTGGCCGAGATATCTGAAGGCTTCTTTATGAAGTCTGAACAATAGAGGGAAATGCAGAAATAAAAAAAAATGAAGGAGCTGCTGGTGTGAGAAATATCGTCCTTTAGAAAAGTGAGTACAATACAGTCTCTTGTTCAAACACTGAAAGATGAGCGAGTCATTATTGTGAGAGATAACAGGGCAGAACTGTCAACAAGCAGAGAGATGTGCTTGATGAGATGGAAAACATGAAATTAGAGGTTTCAGATGTAACAGAGACAGACAGACTGGAGACAGACAGAGACAGAAAGACTGGAGACAGACAGACAGAAAGACAGACAGACAGAGACAGACTGAAGACAGACAGTAGGGATGTGATGGTGTGAAAATTTTCCCACCGGTTAATCGAGTTGTGACAATGCCGGTAATACCGATGTCATCAGGGGGCGGGTCCTTCTTTTCTTAAATCGCTTTTGAATGCTGTTGTGGGCTTGTGCATTTTACATTCACTTTCAAATTAGCTGCAATCACTTGGCAATCGGTGGGTTAATACTGAAAAACAACAACAAACAGAACGTTTACTAACAAAACTAATAAGAATACACAATGCTAGGCCTACTATAAAATAACAAAAGGGCTAACTTACACAATGCTTATATAAAAAACTGTGGCAACTGTGGAACCAAATAAGGAACAGGATCACGGAGTAATTCTCTCTTACTTTTGTTCTTAGATTAACATTAATGACTGCTGATGCACACATCGCGGATCTGACGCGCGTCCCATTTTCTCACAAATCTTTACGTTCATTTAAGACTTAATTTAACTCATTTAAGACCGCTCTTATGGGGACATTCGACAATATGGACATTTTGCCATAATTTGTGTGTGTTATGGTTCGTTCAAGTGCGGACGAGAACTCGATACTGCTGCGTGTTGTGTGTCAGCGCGTTTTTTTTTTGCCTTGTCAGGCTTGAATTGTTTAAAAGCATTTGCATGAATGAAAAGCTTGATCATATAATGCAGAAAAACAAAAAAATTTGCCTTTGTGCCACGGTGGGCAAGTGATGAAAACGGTGTTGCGACTGAACACTAACTACCGTAGCAAGCCTAACAGACAGACAGACAGAAAGACTGGAGACAGAAAGACTGGAGACAGACAGAAAGACAGGCAGACTGGAGAGAGACAGACAGATAGACAGACCAAGTGAAGACAGACAGACTGACTGGAGACATAAAAGACAGACAGACAGACCGACTGAAGACAGACCGACCGACTGGAGACAGACAGAAAGACAGACTGACTGGAGAAAGAAAGACAGACAGACCGACTGAAGACAGACAGACAGACTGGAGACAGACAGACCGACTGGAGACAGACAGACAGAAAGACAGACAGACTGACTGAAGACAGAAAGACAGACAGACAGACCGACTGGAGAGAGAAAGACAGACAGACCGACTGGAGACAGACAGACCGACTGGAGACAGACAGAAAGACAGACTGACTGGAGAAAGAAAGACAGACAGACGGACTGAAGACAGACAGACAGACTGGAGACAGACAGACAGAAAGACAGACTGACTGGAGAGAGAAAGACAGACAGACTGACTGAAGACAGAAAGACAGACAGACAGACCGACTGGAGACAGACAGACAGAAAGACAGACAGACAGAAAGACAGACTGACTGGAGAGAGAAAGACAGACAGACTGACTGAAGACAGAAAGACAGACAGACAGACCGACTGGAGACAGACAGACCGACTGGAGACAGACTGACTGGAGAGAGAAAGACAGACAGACTGACTGAAGACAGAAAGACAGACAGACAGACCGACTGGAGACAGACAGACCGACTGGAGACAGACTGACTGGAGAGAGAAAGACAGACAGACCGACTGGAGACAGACAGACTTGAGACAGACAGGCAGGAGACAGACAGGTAGACCAACTG
This sequence comes from Zacco platypus, assembly GCA_038088235.1. Classification (NCBI taxonomy): domain Eukaryota; kingdom Metazoa; phylum Chordata; class Actinopteri; order Cypriniformes; family Xenocyprididae; genus Zacco; species Zacco platypus. Next base: position 4,056,210 of record CM076078.1, on the reverse strand, counting down.
GAGACAGAAAGACAGACAGGCAGACTTGAGACAGACAGGCAGGAGACAGACAGAAAGACAGACAGACAGACAGGCAGGAGACAGACAGACAGAAAGACAGACAGACAGACAGGCAGGAGACAGACAGAAAGACAGACAGACAGACAAGACAGGCAGGAGACAGGCAGACAGACAGGCAGACAGACAGAAAGACAGGCAGGAGACAGACAGAAAGACAGACAGACAGACAGGCAGGAGACAGGCAGGCAGACAGACAGGCAGGCAGAGAGACAGGCAGGCAGAGAGACAGACAGGTGCAGTGACGGAGCCGAGTGGACGATGAAGGAGAGAGAAAAACTCCAGTGCTGCCAGTGATATTTCAGCGGGAAGAACGTGTAAACATCCTGCTCAGAGAAGAATAACAGAAGATCAGTCTAATAAAACACAAAGATCACAAGCAGAGGAAGTGGAGGAGAAGGATACGATTCAACCTCCTCCAGCGCAGTGCTGCTAAAATAATCCAGAGCCAGAAATAATGGAACAATCCCAGTAAAGATACAGAACAACGGGTCAACGGTTCACCAACACACCTTCACACGGAGTCTCAGTTTGTGTTTCACGGTTTCAACAGTGAAATTAATACTTTTATTCATCAAGGATGCATTAAATTGATTAAAAGTAGGCTAAAAGTAAACATTTATAAAGTTACAAAAGTTCTTTTGAGCGTTCTTTTCATCAAAGAATCCCGAAAAATAAAAAGTATCAGTTTCCACAAAAACTATTCAACTGATTATAATCAGAAATGTTTCTTGATCATCAAATCATCATATTAGAATGATTTCTGAAGGATCATGTGACTCTGAAGACTGGAGGAATGATGCTGAAAATACATATTTACACAGAAAACATCTGTTTGAGAATGTAATAATATTTCTGGAGTACAAAAATATCATGCAGACATTAACCTCAAAAAGGTGACAGGATTTATTTTCCACAAAGTTGAGCCAAATGAGCCTGATGCCAAATGTCGAGACGAGGACATGGTGTGACAGACGGAGCCTGGACACACCGAACGAGTGCATTACCCAAAATGCATCTGTTCAGTGGCTCCTCTTTAGGTTTGGCAGAGGACTGTCTAAGATCAGTCATCACCTCAGCTTCAGATGGACATCTACTGGTTTAACTGTTGCTAGGGCGTTGCCAAGGTCGACAAAGCTATTACTCTCTGAACTGAAGACACTTCAGTTTATGACTGACAGAAGAGCGCTTGCACAATGATGCCGAACTTTACAACACGGTTATTTACCTGCTGATCACTGCTACTTTCGGTGTGAAGAAAATTGACAAGGTTATCATTTCATTGGGGTCGAACACTGAAACGACAAGCGTTTAAAAACAATAAGGGGTGCATTTCTGAGAAACTGCCCTCATCTCATGAATTAATGTGTGTTTCCACATACAATATCTTGATAAGCGACGTGCTCCTGAAGGTTAGATCACTTGTGACACAAAGAACAACTACACCAATAATGATCTCCTGTTCAAAAACAGAGGAACAGACTGTATGGCAAGCCATTTTGACTTTTATTCATTATCAGGATATGAATTCTTGATAACAACAAATAAATTTTCACTAGTTAAAATGCTAATTCTTGACATCAGGAATTACATTTCCACTAGTAACAGTGTTAATTCCTGATATCAACAATTCAATTCTTGATATCAATAATTAAATTCTAGATATCAAGAATTATATTTCCACTAGTAAAAACTATAATTCTTGATATCTGTAATTGTATTTTTACTAGTGAAATCTCGCCATAGGCTGCCATTCAAATTCAAGAATTGATTTCTTACTAGTTGAAATTCCAATTTCACATATCAGAAACGCAATTCTTACTAGTAAAAATCATCATTTTTGATTTCAATAATTACATTGTTACTAGTAAAAATGCAAATTTCAGATATCAACAATTACATTGTTACTAGTGCAAATGTCTATTCTTGATATCAACAATTGAATTGTTACTAGTAAAAATATTCATTTCTGATATCTGAAAATAAATTCCTGATGTCAATATAATTTCTGATATCTAAAACGGCTTTCTTAATAGTAACAATCACATTCATGATATCAGAAATGAACATTTTTACTAGTAACAATTCAATTGTTGATATCAAGAATAGACATTTTTACTAGTAACAATGTAATTGTTGATATCAGAAATTTGCATTTTTACTAGTAAGAATTGTATTCCTGATATGTGAAACTGGAATTTCAACTAGTAAGAAATTAATTCTTGATATCAACAATTGAATTTGAATGGCAGCCTATGGCGAGATTTCACTAGTAAAAATACAATTCTTGATATCAACAATCATAGTTTATACTAGTGGAAATGTAATTCTTGATATCAAAAATTAACATTTTAACTAGTGAAAACGTAATTCTTGATATCACAAGTTCATATCCTGAAAATGAATAAAAGTCAAAATGGCTTGCCATGGGGCTGGAGCCACAAATCAGAGTAAACGCCTTAGAAAAGCTCTGATGGAACAGGTTCTGTCATTTCACACATGGAAACATTCATTTGTGTGTGTGTGTGTGTGTGTGTGTGTGTGTGTGTATGTGTGTGTGACAATACAGGCGGAAATGTGAGCGAGCTGAAAGCGATTCTGGTGACCTTTGATTGGATTGATTCTTCAGACGAACGAAAAAGTGACTCAAATGGACCATTCAGTGCTGAGGATGTTGTAAGCATTGCTCTAACTATTAGTATTAAACAATCTAGCCTAGACAGGGACACTAACTAGTGCACTAGATCGCATGGTGCAGTTAGAGACTCGTCAAAGGACATTAGTGTCACAGACACAGCTGTCAAAAACACAAACTACACAACAATACAAAACTATACAAGTCAGGAAAGGAAAATCAGTCTGAGTTACATTTACATTTAGTCATTTAGCAGACGCTTTTATCCAAAGCGAAGCGAAGTTAAAGAGAGGAAGTGCAGGATCTTACCAGGAACACACCCGCGAGTTCATCCGCTGATCCGCACGCACGCGTTTAGTCCAGAACCGAACTGTCGATCGATCTACAGAAGACGAGCGTCAGACACGCGTTCCATCAGCGGCGCGATCATCGTATCCCACATCAGCGGCTGCACGAGGGCTTTTATGGAGGAGGCGTGGCTTGCCGGTGTAGCCACGCCCACGCCGGTCTTTAAATTCTTCAATGGAATTAAATGAAGAGCAAAACTCGGAACTTCTAGTAGCGTTACAGCGAATTAAAGGGGGGATAGCGCTATTTTTTATACAAATAAAGGCATGTTTTACATAAAGAATTGTTTAAATGTAATATTATACGTGTAAAATTAATTTCCATCCCGCTTCATTCTAAACGAATGTCAGAGTTTCGGTAGTGTTCACACAGTATTAAAAAAGAACTTTAGAATGAAATTAGAGTTAAATGACGTTTTAAACAAGAACGAAACGTCACCGTCCTCAGCCAAACAACTTAACGCGGTGACGTCATCGAGTCCGTTCCCATCTCTCAGCTGCAGCAGACATGTGTTTTAACTTAAGACTTAAATGCAGCCACAAACATATTCGAAAAATGTTTCAAATGAAGAGATTACTCCAAGGGGTTCTCTTGTAACAAATGTAAATTGGAGAAAGGCCCAAGAAAAACAAAGGTAAGGAAATTCATTATAAAATCTATCCAGTTAACTCATCTATTTCTAAATACTCTGATATTGATGAGACTTGCTCTTTTTGAGGTTTTCTTGAAGAAACAGTCGGCTATTTATTTTGCGATTGTAATTTAACCAATACATTTTGGGCTGATTTAAGTTCTTATGTTTTTACCCCCACAAATGTGACCTCCTTCATCTTTAAAGAAATGGTCTTTTATTATGAAACCCCAAAGCTGCTGTCCCTTGAATATGTTGTTAATTTCTTTATATTGTATGCAAAATTCTTCATCCACAAACAAAAGTCTCCCCTAAGCTTTCCTCTTTTTCTTGCCGAATTTAACTCCTTTATTTTATCCCTTAGACTTATAAATTTTTGATACGTTATGATGATTTATTTAAAGATTTGATTTAACCTTATTATGCTTATTTCTTTTCTTTATATTTACATATTGATGTATGCAAACCCAGGATGTTTGTTCTGTTTTCTTTTCTGTGTAAAACTCTTTGTTGTCAACTATTCTTCATTTCCCTGTTCTTGTATGTATGTATGTTTAAATTCTGAAATAAAAAAAAGTGTTTTAACTTAAAGCGTAGACCTAACGTATTCCTTTTTTTTTATGTTTAAGTTATTTGTTTCTTTTCCATTCCATAATATTGCATTATATCATTCCCCCCAGCTGTACAGCATGTCTTCCTCTTAATAGTTTTTTAATTTTCCATCACATTAGGACTCCAATAATACATTCAATTCCATGTTTTTCCCACGCAAAAGTTGGTTTTATTTTTCACTTTATTGTATCATGGAAACAAAGAAAGCAACATTTACTCCGATATCAATGGTTTCCCTCACATGTCTCTTCATATGGTCAAAGAAAAACAAATGCAAATGCCGTTTAAATGTTTTTTTAAAACAATTTATTAGTTTAGTATTTTATTGGTTTGTTTAACTACATGTCCAACTCTTATGTTTGTATTATTTCACTGATAAATTATTCATTCACTTTATCTTTTTTTAAGTGTCATGTTTACAATGGTGTGTTTTCGTGTGTCGACAGCGCCACCTCTTGGCAGTCAAGTGAAAGTGGAATTCTATTTATTGTTAGTTGCCTCCAGGAACATCAAAATTGACCAGATACACAAAAACAATTAAAAAATATCCCTTGATAACATATAGAGTAGGTCAACAGAGAACAAACACTGCTAAAATGGGTAAAATAGACAGAGTATAGAGTGTGTCAACATGTGAAATTACAGGATCGTGCTTAGCAATGAAACAGAGCTTATGTACATATTTATGGAAAGCAGATGATGATCTGATAATATTATAGCAGCAGCGGCAAGCCATAATGAGAAACTGCTGCCTAGTACATGATAGCCTAACAACAGTGACTTCAATAATGCCATCTGATTTAATATACACTGCCCCCCCCCCGCCCCCCCCCCCAAAAATGGATTATGATAGGCAAAAACTAGAGTCTATGACTGGATCATTATTACAGTTATTATTAATGTTGATGGAAATAAATGTTGTCATGTTATTTCCATCAAAAGGTGCATCAGTTTTTGGTCAAGATCTTGTATTGATAATGCACTCTGTAAAGTCTCCTCCAGCACATCCCACTGAGGTTACGGTAATATGTCAAAATGATTCTTCATGCTCTCTGAACCATTTTTTCACTATTTTAAGCCTGATTAATATTGGAATTGTCATCCAGGAATATTGCCGTGATGGTTTAAGACATGAAAAGCGACACACTCTTCTTTTAGGGTTAAAAGAAGCTTTTCCAAACATAAATAAAATATAATAATAACTGTATGATCCAGTCATAGACTCTTAAGTATTTGCCTATGAAAATCCAAACAGTGACTTTTTTTAGTGTATAAATAGCATTTTTATTGAACTACTATTATTGTAACAAGCAGTATTGTGACCTATTTAGTTAAAAAAAAGCTACATAGTAACACAAGTTTGTTTGTGATATGAAAACAATTTATAGGGTTAGTTCACCCAAAATTGAAAAATGTCTGAAGAATAAACTGTATCTCTATTAAACAATTGCATAAAACATAATTCTCAGATGAAATAAAAACACAAGATACATTTATAGTTTCAACATTATTTGTTCTTCAGATATTCCTCTTTAAAATAAAAATATCAGCTGTATGACTTGACTTGACTACAGAGTTACAGGGAATATCCACAAACATCAACAAGGAACAATGGAAACATGAGGGTTTAAATAGACAGACTAATTAAGAAACACCTGTGAACAATGATTAAACCTGTGAACCAATCAGAACACGACATGACACAGGGGAATCACATGACAAGGAGCACATAGCAGGATCACGTGACAAACAGGGGAATCACATGACATAACATGACATGACAGCTGGAGCACATGGATAAATATGACACATGACAACCACAATGAAACATGAACATGAACAATGAACCGAAACAAAAGCTAGACATAACAGTGACCCACGTTTGGTTATTGACCACTAATAATTTGTACACTTGACCAATGTACTCATGGAGTCGCATTAAGATCTCTTAGATTGAACCATCTTTAAAATGAGAATCTTGTTAAGAACCAGAATCTAGAAGGATATTAAGATGTCTTTAATACTTCTTGAATTGCATGCAAACTTGAGGCAAAAATCACAATAAGTGCTGTTTGTCGTTTTTTAACTGTCACCATTAGTGTATAATGAATAAAAAAAAAAATATTCAACAGATTTTACTAATAGACCTGCCAAACTGTGTAAAAATAAAAGAATGACACTGACATCTTTCTAAAGTCATTTTTCTCAGGTGAAAATTGACATTTTGACCCTCCCTCTACAAAATAATGGATTACTCAGTAAATATACATCTGTGACATTTAAAATTTTGACGTTCATCACTATTTATGTTTGTCTCACCACAGAAAAAAATATTTTAAAAAATCTAAAGTTTGAGCCACTTTCCACTAGATGGAGCTACAATCAAGTGTGTGTGTGTCTTTCTGCCAAAACTAAACATTCTTATTGAGTTAATAAGAATATTAAATAGTCAACATAGAAAGACAGAAAAATACACCAAACTCCATCAAACGAATGCAAAGATAATTCAAACTGATCAACAGCTGCTCCGTGTGTAACTGTGCCGCAGTGTTAACGCAGCTGTCACACAGAGAGACTGAGGAATGTAAGAGACAGACTCCAACTCCTCCCACTTTACATACCCTTAAAAAAAGACCCTTTATAAAGTGTACTTAAGGAATGTTCAAGTATGATTTTTTTTTAGTGTACTTCATGAAGTAAGTATACTAATATCCATGTACTAGTAGTAAACTTTTAAGTACTGCTTGGGACTAAATTGGCCCCCTTTTAGTATATAAAAGTATACTTTCAACTGTACTATAAGTAGTAAACTTTAAATTCACATCTACATTTCTCAGTTGTACTGCATCTGTACTGCAAGTGAACTTATGATCTTAAACTAGATGGAACTGGATTAAATATTTTGACTGTTGCGACTCCAATCGAACTTATGACCTGTAACTCTGCCTGAGTATCGGACAAGTGTTCACTGTTGGCCAGAGGAGATCTGCCCCCCGACTAAGCCTGGTTCCTCCCAAGGTTTTTTTCTCCATTTTGTTGGAGTTTTGGTTCCTAGCCTTTGGCTTGCTTAAGTTGGGAACACTTGCTTGATATTCAGGAGTGTTTTTGATATGCCTGCATTTGCGCCGTTGTATGTGAACTGAGCCGGACGATTACATCACTGTTTACTCCAGTGCTGATATACATACATTAACTAGACTAATAACTATTGATATTTGCAACGGAATGAATCAATAATATATAGAATAAGCTGGACAATGACACCATTTTCTTTGGGAGCTGCTGTGCAGCCAAAAATTATTAGCCAATTATTACTGTAAAGCTGCTTTGCCACAATTTGCATTGTAAAAAGTACTATATAAGCAAAGGTGAGTTGAGTTGACTTGATAAGAACACTAGTAGCTTACTAGTTTATTACTTTTTGTAGTGAAAGTACACTTTGAAGTATACTGTCAGTAAACTACTACTTTAGCAGTTGTATACTGCAAGTTTATCTATAAGATTTCTTTAAGTGAACATAACATCATACTTATAGTTTACCATTTATTATATATTAAGTTTGCCCTTTAAAACTATGTTCCTATTTAAGTAGTAATGTTTTATGATTAAATTATACCTTTTTACTGTACTTTAACTTTTCATTTTAAAAACATTTTATTCTAACTTCATGCATCCCTTTTTATCAACACCTGAATGTGGGAAGATTCATAAAACATGCAACATTTTAAACAATAACAACAAAAAAAAGAGGGATTCAGAATGATCATCAAAACACAGATGGAGTAGATCGAGTTCATCAACACCCCCAAAGCTTCACAGTCTAATAGCTCTTCCTGGGTCATGGGTTGTAAAAAAAGGTCATCACAACGTTTTATCTCACAATTCAACTTTTTTTCCTGGCAATTGCGAGTTTGAATCTCACAATTCAGATTTTTTTTTTCAAAAATCCAAGTTTTAAACTCACAACTGCGTTTTATAAAATCAGAATTGGGAGATATAAATTCAGAATTGCAAGTTATAAAGTCAGAATTACATGATAAAAACAATACTGACTTTTTTTCTTGCAATTGCGAGTTTATATCTCAACTTCTTTGCTTAAAATTCCGTCTTTTCTTATATATCCCATAATTCTGACTTTTCTCAATATTGCAAGTTTATATCTCATAATTTTGACTTCATAACTTTATAACAATTGCAACTTTATATCACGCAATTCTGAGGGAAAAAGTCAGAATTGTGAGATAAAAACTCACAATGACCTCATTTGTGTTTGTTCCACACTTATTAGTATTCCAAAGTATTCTAAAGTATTTAGATTAAGTTACAAAACTTGAGTAATATAACAAAATACATTACAAATTACTTTTTAAAGCATGTATTTTGTAATCTGTAGTGAAATACATTTATAAAGTAACTTACCCAGCGCT
>CM076078.1:3927500-4042500 GCA_038088235.1 Zacco platypus | reverse complement strand
TTCATGTGGTTCAACCTTAATATTATAAAGCGGCGAAAATACTTTTTGTGCACCAAAAAAAACGAAATGACGACTTTTCAACAATATCTAGGAATGGCCGATTTCAAAACGCCGCTTCGAAGCTTTACGAATCTTTTGTTTTGAATCAGTGGTTCGGTTCGCGTATCAAACTGCCAAAGTCACGAGAACTACTGAAATTGCAAAACACTTATGATGTAATGAAGCCTCGTTTACTGAAATCGCGTGACTTTGGCGCTCCGAACCACTGATTCGAAACAAAAGAGTTGTAAAGCTATTGATATTGATATAGATATTGATCACTAAATATGTTTTAGTATCTTTCTGGGCATCTGAAAGTGTTCATTATCTCACTGATCCATCAGATTTCATCAAAAATATCTTCATTTGTGTTCTGAAGATGAACGAAGGTCTTACCGGTGTAGAACGACATGAGGGTGAGGAATTAATGACTGAATTTTCGTTTACGGGTGAACAAACCCTTTAAATGCTAAAATTTTGATAGTAAGTGGCAAAAAAATGCAGTCAAAGTCAGGTGTGGGTAATTTTTTTAAGTGTTCATACATATAAATCTCTATAATTCCAAAGCAAAATGAGATATTTTCACCAAACCTGACATGCTTATGTATGGGGGTGCATAAAAAGCGGTGGGATTGCTGTAATTGAACAAAACATGAAATTGGCTCTAACTACAGTACTGTTGGTCTGATTGACATCAAAATTGACATGCATTGTCTTTGTCTCAGTTGCTATCATAGTGCATTATGACACTGTTGGTCTGCCGCTAGATTCCTTGTTGGGTTAGCCCCTTAATTGCTGCTTGCAGCTATATTTGATTCTGTTATTTTCTTGTTTATTACTGTGAAGCTGCTACTACTCTCCATCCCTAAACGTGTTTCTTTCTCTCAGTCTGAGCAGGTATATAGATGATGTATTTGTGCTCAGGAACCGTTTGCGTATTTGATTAATTCAGTAAACTAAATCACTTCATGAATCGTGTCCTCAACAGAAGCTGCATTACTCTCAGATTACAGCCCATAATTTCCCTGAAAATTACAGCTTTGGTCAAATGAAATCAAAAGATCATTTTCCTCTTCTTAGCATGAAATGAGGAACTAATAATGGTTTGATTCACATAGACAGATGAACGTGATGTTGTGATTCATTGTGTTCGACTAGAAGCTGTTCATGAGATTCAAAAGCTTCACAAACATTTCATGTATAAAACATGACGTAAATGCTTGAAAAGATGTTTTCATGACATCCGCTCACTTTTTCAATGGTGCAAACGGTTAATTTCAGCCCTAAAAGAAAATAGAAAAGAAGTGAGGTATGTTTTACATTTGGCAGATGCTTTTATTCAAAGCGACTTACATTGCATTAAAGGTTTAAACCTTATCAGTTCCTGCATTCCCTGGGAATCAAACCCGTGACCTTGGCGTTGCGAGTGCCGTACAGTTTGAGCTGTGCCGCAGACAGACTCTTCTCCATGTATATGTGTCGTGTGCGGTACGTGAGCGTCTAATCAGATGCACTAAACCCTCGTGTGCTGTAAACAAACCTACCGTAAGCTGCTTGTAACCAGCAGACACGCTAAAGCCGGTGTTAACTCATCGTGTCATCGACACTAACTCCAACCGCTGATGTATTATGAGGCATGAATCTGTACCAGGTGTTCTCCTCAGTTTAGGAATCAAACAGTCATGTTTATTTTGGCTTTTTTTTATCTTGAAGCATGTTTCTGCACCAGAATGTGTATGGGATCGTGGTGTCGGAAGAGTTTGGACGCGTCCGCATGCAGGGAGGAGCCGGTCAGGATGAGAGCAGAAACTCTCTCTCTTCTCTTCCTCTCTACACTCAGGCATTTCCTGTGCGCGGTGTTCCAGCAGGCCGTTTATTTCAAGGACAAAACAGCTGCGCTCACAGGCGTACAGAGCAGACCTTGCTTCTTCACGCGTGCGGTGATGTCTTATTTGCTCAGTGACATTAAAGTCGGCGTGAAACACAAGTTTCTTCCCTATTGTGCCGTATATCCAGGGTGGCCAGGTTTTCACAACAAAACCCGCCCAAATGTCCATTCGCAAAGACCCTTTCATAGTTACTGTTGCTAGATCCGACAAGCCATTCAGCTCTCATGCCACACATCATGTTCTCACGTAGTGAAAAATACATCGCGGTGCAATGGACAAAACGTTGACAAACAAGACAAGAACAGGTTATGAAACAAAGTTTTAAATTTCAAATATTGTAACGTTTAAAGAAGTTTAAACAATAAATAGCGTCTAGTGTGTGTTTAATGTGTGGTGACAGATCGCTGTAGCTCCTCGTGAACCGATCATCTCTTCATACTAGTTCATTTAAAGCATCAAATAAACATGAATGAACATCAGAAGGAATGTTGTTTCAAGCACGGAAAGACGTGAGGACACACAATTTTTCAAGTTCACCAACGTTAATCTACTAACTCCACCTGACTGCTTTGTCAGACAAAATGGCGGATTCAGGATTATAATTGGTCAGATCGCCTGTCAATCAAACGGTCTCCGAATTCAAGGGTCAATTGCAACTCAAAACTAGCCCAATCCAGAAAGGGTAAAATCCACGTTTTTGGCGGGGTTTCCCTGGTAAAATGTGCATTTCACGGGCTATATTTAGATATGATGATATTTCATGTTATTTTGGGTTGCTTGACTCGCTTCATCCTGCAGACGTGAAAACCCAACAAAAGCCCAATTCCTTGGCAAAATCTTGGACTTGGCAACACTGCGTATATCTGAGTAAAACGCTTCTGGAGAAAGAACAAATGTTGGGCGGGGCTTGATTTTGTCTGTGTGGAATTGATTGGATGGTTGTGGTCTGCTATTGGTGGATCTCATGTGAGTGACAGGTTGCCCCGCCCTCGTCATCAGAGAAGAGATGTGAGAGCAAGAGGGAGGAGGAATTATTCTGATTCAAGATTACATGAATTTAAAACAATAACGATGTGCACCAATAAATCATACACTGCATATTCCATAAAAAAATAAGAACGGTCTATTTTGATTTCATGGTGACTTTTTGAGTGTTCACAGATCTTTTACTGATTTAACGCCTCAAACAGCATCCTTCAGTGAACATCTATAGATCACGTGATCTTTGGCTTGTTTTATTGACTCTGGGGTGAAACGAGCAGTTTCTTCTCGCTGAGCTTTGACTTTCTCTTCTTTTATTGATCGTTTTGTGTCCAGCTTTTTCTTGTTCTGTCTTATTTCACTTTCAGAGTGTTGACAGAAATCTCCTGACTAAGCACAGAAACGCTCTTTATTTTCTCTTCTTTCAGACACGTTACCATGTTTTACTTTTCTCGCGAGTTGAGCGATAGCAATGTTGACGGGCGGACGAGTCTCTCTCGATCACGCTTGTGTTCGTCAGTGTGACGTCAGAAAGCTGCAGAAGTTCAGAACGGCTCATTTGTGCATTTTTAGCCAACCAACAACCAACAGTCAAATCTAATACACTTTGCTCATATTACTGAAAGTTCATTGTGTTTAAGAAATCAGTAAAGCTAAATGAGTTACAGCAGATGTCTAGTTGCCTCGGACTGTTAATAAGAGTTATTTAATGTGCTTTTCCACAAGGTATATTTTTCTGACGGTTAAGCCTGACGTCACTGACTGCAGGTCCAAAAGCAAACAACAGATGATTTTAGTGGCGTAACGTCTCTGAAAGATCTCTGTCCATTAAGAGCAGCGTGGCCTGCAGATATGAGCTGCTTTTTTGTGTTTGGACTCTTTCAGGCTGTAAATCAGAGATCCAGTGACGTAAGGCTGGAGGCTTGAATCGGGCCCGGCTCGGATCCGCTCACATGTCGCGTGTTATTCACGCTCTCTGAAACACAAAAGTGTGTTCCTCAAACCCATCTGATTCATTCACACGCTCTGCAGGATTCTTTAAAATCTCAAATAAATATCTTGCGTATTTCCGCTGTTTTTGCTCGGGGCATGTTGTCAGAGAGAGTTGTTATTTAATGTTATTTATTGGGTTATTTAATTTGTTTAATGAAATAGTAAGACAATTATGACAAACAGCAAAACAAAAAGCAACTCATAAATCGGCCAAAATGTCAAACATATCACACCATGGTTTTAACCAACTGTAGTTAAAGAATTAATGTATATAAAACAATATTAACTTTACCTTCATGATCATATTGTTCATTAATGATCGTATGAGAGCGCATTGTGTGTTTTGATCTGATTTTAATGCTAACAGCCTGTGATGTGGATTTCTGTGTCTGGGATTGTAGATATAATCCTGTATATGTGTGTGTGTGTGCTTGTGTTCATGATTTATAAGGACACAAATTTGTATTATGACATGGGTATTACCATGGTATTACAATGTAAACATGAGGACACTCATATTTCATATAGCTTTAAAAACATACTAAACAATGTTTTATTAAAAATGTAAAAATGCAGAATGTTTTCTGTGATGGGTAGGTTTAGGAGTAGTGTTAGTGTAGGGGGAGAGAATGTACAGTTTGTACAGTATAAAAACCATTACACCTATACACTAAGATAGCAAAACAAGTGTGTGTGTGTGTGTGTGTGTGTGTGTGTGTGTGTGTGAGTGAGTGTGTGTGTGTGTGTGTGTGAGTGAGTGTGTGTGTGTGAGTGAGTGTGTGTGTGTGTGTGTGTGAGTGAGTGTGTGTGTGTGTGTGTGTGAGTGAGTGTGAGTGTGTGTGTGTGTGTGTGTGTGTGTGTGAGTGAGTGTGAGTGAGTGTGTTTCCTGATCTCAGTGACGCAGGATTCATTCAGAGAATTAAACCTCAGTTTGTGAATTCACCATCTGCTGTCGAGGAAAAGATCCTGAAAAACACTTTTAAAACATTTTTTTTTTCATTTTTATTATTTTACTTGAATTTACTTTTTTTTATTTTATTATCTTACTCCATTTTACTTCATTTGAAAATAATTTTTCATTTTAATGTACTTTTTATTTTATTTTGTATATTTGTCTAACTGTATCTTCTGTGGTGGCACATTAATAGCCCCAAACTATTTTTACTGAGCGCTTTCTTTTGCGATTTAGGTCTCATTTTCTTTACCTCTTGTACAGTTCATTTTTCCATTCACAGCTTCTCTTGCGTCCTGAATATGTTTCTACTTTTCACGTTTTCTTGTGTTTTCTCCCATCATGTTCTCGGTCGGCAGTGAGTTCTTAAATATTCAAGAGAAGCTTTTAAACAAGCAGCAGCTTTAGCAGCTCTTAATAATGCAGGAGAAGAGGGCAGATGATAATGGACTGAAACAAGAACAACGTGTGACTGAGAGACAGACAGAGAGAGAGAGAGAGAGACGGGTTCACGCTCAGCTCTCTGTGAATAGAAACATGCTGCAGGTCACTGAGATTTTGTATGACATGAATGTAGAACGACATCCTGATGTCTGCATGAATGGAGCCGTCTCTCTCTCTGCCTGTCAGTGTGTTATTTCTGACAGAATAATGACCTGAACACGCCCTCGTCTGCCATTGGTCAGCCAGACAGATAACTCCGCCCCAAACACACACTATTGGTTGAGCAAGAGTTGATTTGATATCAGTTTACTCTGATACTTTCTCATTATGATGATGATTTGGACCCGAGTCGGTCGGTTCAAAAGCTACTTTCACGTGCCATATGCCCAACAGCACACGGCACTACGGATGTTAAACAGAATGCGTCTTTTTAGTATTTAAACATTTGATGGCCATATTATAGCCTATGTACATTAAATTGGACACTTGTTGGTATTTTCGGCATTAAATGAGGTAAATTGCAACGTAAAAAGATACAAGTTCACTCTCCTTTTCTTCGCTCCACTGCCACTGCCGCCATCTTGATTGAATTTTTTCTGAAATCTCCAAGCCGGTCACGTGATCGGCCGCTTGCATTCTCACTGGAAGATCTCAAAAAACTGCCCATGACCTGTCCGTGTCTGTTGCCATGGTTACTGTACAGCACAAGCGGAAACCAGGGATAACGCAGATATTACGTCACTGACAGGCGCAAGGGACGGGCACTATTTAAAATTGTAATTTTCTCTGAATTTACAAATTCTTGGAAACATTTTGGATAATGTAAGAACACGGCTGAACGAAATATATAACACTCTGAAAGTGGTTTTTGGATATTTTAATATAAAATTTTACATATTGTACCTTTAAAACATGGATGAAAAAATATCTTGCTTGTATGATATTCCTTAAAGCCAATTCACACCGCCAACCGTGACACACTGACCCAACAAACGAGTCACAGAGAGTCAAGTCTGACCGGGTAAAGTTGAGATCGACAACGAACGTTACATACGTGTAACCATGTTAACAATATTTTCAGACAAGTTTATTAGTTTAATAATATAGTATCATATATATTTTCATTGTATTAAAGTATTGAGGCAAACATACAAATACTAACCTGGGGCCGGTTGCACCAGCTGGACGTAAAAAAGTTGGGCGCAAGCTCTACTCTGGACTTAGTTACGTCCAGCTTTCCGATGAATATTTACACCTGTTGCACCATCGAAAACTACGACTAGGCGCAGCTACGCTTAGATGCGCGTGCACGCTAATATGTTCTACTGCACTGTTAGTTGAGACGCCGTTCGTGTTACTATGGTTACAAATGTGAATTTATCGGCTCCAACGAATAGACGAATAGATGAAAAATTATTGTTGGGCCAAAAAAAAAAAATTGATCAGATTGTAAAACAAGAAAAATTATTGAGCAATTCAGTAAGTATATGCATATTTTGGTATGCAAGCAAAACAATTCAGTAACAAATAAAAAAAAGATTTGGTAACACTTTATTTTACAGTGTCATTGTTACATATGTTACATATAGTTACTGTATTGATAACTAGAAATTATGCATAATTACATGCAATTAACCCTGCACCAAACCCTCATCCTAACCCTAACCCTATATTAAGTACATGTAGTTAATTGTCATTTCTCAGCACTTAAATGTATAATTACAGTGTAATACTGACACCTTAAAATAAAGTGTAACCAAAGATTTTTATGTGGCAAAAGACAAGCTGTTACACGAAGTACAAATTTATAGAGCGAGTTATATTTTAATACCGCTTTCAACTTTTGCAGATAATCCCGATCCGACTTTAGCACCGAGAACAGCTCTGAAAAACACGACGATATGATCCGCCTGTACACCAGACGCGTCATCATCTCTACGTTTTTATTTGTCTTTATTTTCATCATGTAAACAAGTCAAGACTTCTCGCTTTACACCTTCCTTTGACTAGACGTAAGATTTAGTGTCAGACGTGCGCTACGCCCAGATGGTGCAACCGGTATTAATTCTATGCCGGACTTAAAACGCATTTTACGTTGAGCTTAGTCTTACGACCGGGTGTGCGTCCAGCTGGTGCAACCGGCCCCTGAAGTTCGAAGCGCTAGCCGTCGATCTGATCCCTTGCGTTGGGGTTGGTGTAGCTCATACCGTTTTTTAAACTTTTTTTTTAGTGCGACCCATCAAAGGCCTATACAACCATTTGTAGCTAAACAAGCCAAAACAAATTCATTTAAAATGAAATTTAGGTTAAACCTGCGTTGCTCTGCTTATACCTCGCTCTCTCGGCACGAATCCAAATATTTCCATTTCGCAAAGTATTTTGATGCTATAGGCTACTTACTATTTATTATGTAAAGTGCACGTTCCGGTAATGATAGAAAAAAATAATCATGAGCAATAATCTCTTGTTGAATGGCCCGGATTGCACTACGGACTATTTAAATTGAGCATTGTAACTTTTAAATGTTTTGACCGTATTTTATTTTTACAATGAACAAACTGCGACGTCGCGTTTGCAGTGTTTTGTTGTGTGTGCGTGAGTCGCCGGCGCGATCAAACCGCGATCTTTGCAAGGGACTTGCCTTGTCGTCATGGCAACGGTTCGCGGCCAGGTCAGATTACGTCAGTTGGCGTTTGTCGGTGTGAATTGGCCTTTAGATAACATTATTATTATTATTATTATTATTTATTATCATTATTATTATATTGAGAAGTGCATTGTAGTATACAGGAGTTATATATTTCTGTCATAATGTCTAGAAGTTAAATGGACTTTTATTTTGATGGTTTGTGATCTTTCAGTTTCAGTGTGTATTTGACGTCGTTTTTCTCAATTGAAACGGTGAATATTTTTTGTGCCGTGACTCTCAAAGCAGCTTTGTGTATCAGACTAAACCGATTTCAGATCAGCAGAAATCACTTATTACTAGCGACTTGCACTGACTGGCTGTTGTCGCGTTTATTTAACGAACGCCGTTGATCAGCTCAGATGAGAAAGTCGTTATCCTGATACCAAAGTACAGTTATTATTAGGCAATTATTTCACGATATTTATTATACAACACGGTTCGGACCTCAGCTATTGGTGCGGATGTCGAGTTTATGGTAACTGAATGGCTTTTCTGAGGTAAATTTTTTTCGACATAGTGTTTTATTGACATCTTTCCGCGGTTGAAACACTGATTGATCGATTACATCGTGATTCATTTCAACGTTCCTTCTGATGTTCATTCATGTTTATTCGCCAGAGGAAGAGATGAAGCGCGCGACAGCGATCTGTCACTCAACACACATTAAAGAGACACAAACGCATTCATTTAATCAGGATAAAACTGTCAGGATTTGAAAGCTGATTCTTTGTTTCATATCAAAAGTATCAAAGCACAAAGATTATTGGATGACATTACCTACGAATAATGTTACGTGAGGTTTTGTTCGACTGAAAACAACAGAGATTGAAAGATCGATTATTTGGATTTGGAGCTCATTGAAGTGAATATCAGTTAATATATATGCACTAGTGATGATGATGATGATGATGATGATGTAGTATCAGTGTGGCAGTGATTTTCATTTCTCTGTCAGACTGAAGCAGCAGCAGAAAGTGGGTCAGAGAAACAGACAGACAGACAGAGAGAGACAGACAGCTGTGTGGATGTTGACATCTCTGGAAATGGTTTTGTGTGGAATGAGCTCTGGGTGGAGAGAGACGGATTCCTCGTGTGTGAGTGTGTGTGTGTGTGTGTGTGTGTGTGTGTGTTCTGTAACTCAGAGCAGCTGTGATGCAGGAAAAGGAAATGCCTGAGAGTCTCATTTCACCAGTGCTGGATCTCATCACAGAAACACACTGAACGCACCCATCACACACACACACACACACACACACACATTACATGGTGTAGCACTGAATGTTTACCATGTTCAGTGATATCTTGTCTGTGTGAATGCTTGAGAGACTCGTCCGTCTGAAACTGATAAATCTTGTTTCGCTCTCAGTGCATTGAGAAACTACTTACTAAAAAAGTGTGTGTGTGTGTATTTATATACAAAATATACAAAGCGTAGTCAAGTTAGTTTTATCTCTACAGCGCTTTATACAATACAGCTTGTTTCAAAGTAGCTTAATAAACAGAATCAATGATACAAACTTCATCTAATACAATTTCTGCTGTAAAGCAGCTTTAAAAAAGAGGGTAGTGTTGTTGTTCAGATCAATTCAGTTACTGTTGATGCTGCAAAATTCATCAATTGACCCTTTGCAAACAGTTTGATTGACAGGCGATCTGACCAATCATAACCCAGAATCCGCCATCCGACAAAGCCGTCAGCCTATAGTAGATTAATGTTGGTTAACTTGAAAAATTGTGTGTCCTCACGTCTTTCCGCGCTTGAAACAACATTCCTTCTGATGTTCATTCATGTTTATTTGATGCTATAAATGAACTAGTATGAAGAGATGATCGGTTCACGAGGAGCTACAGCGATCTGTCACCACACATTAAACACACACTAGACGTTATTTATTGTTTAAACTTCTTTAAAAAATGACAATATTTTAAATATGAAATTGTTTCATACGTTATCAGTGTCCTCTTTTTCACTGCGGGAGAACATGGGGGCGGGTTTTGCGAAGGGTCAATTGTAAAATGGATCGGCTATGAAGCGAGTGAACCTGTAGATGACTTTCTGTCTGCTTGTCTCTCTCTCAGGCTCTGCAGTCTGACGCTGAAGAAGCTGATTGTGTTGAAGGAGCTGGATAAAGACTTGAACTCTGTTCTCATCGCTGTGAAGATTCAGGTAGACATCATAGAAAACACTGACATGACTTGAGTTTAAATGATTGTGCAAGACAGCATTTGAAGACTCTTCTGTCTAGGCCGAGTCGTAGCTCTGGTACTTCTGTTGTTATAAAAGATGGTGAACATGATATTTACATGTATTCATTTAGCAGACACTTTTATCCAAAGCGAGGAACACAAGAACCGATTCTTCTCCAAGAGGCAATTGCGTAAAAAGTGCTAGTAATTATTTTCAGACGTCATTTAGAATAGTAGAAGAACAGGGAGGGATTAAGGGATATCGACATTAAAACATTTCTAATCATATATCATCAGAGATTTACATGTGAAGAATGTGTGTGTGCAGGGCTCCAAACGAGTGTTACGATCTAACGAGTACGTCGTTCCTCCCAGCGGCCTGATGGAGACGCAGCTGGAGCTCAGCTTCTCTCTGCAGGTAAAAATACGTTAGAAACCGGTAAATCCAACAAGGTCATGTTGCTACATAAATCTGTTCGGTACTCTTAACATCTACTGACATCATCCACCATAATAACACTGGTGGTAAAGAGAAAACCACATGATGAGTCAAAGCACAAGTAGCTTTTCCACAAACTGAGGGAAATACTGATATGTAGTGTCATACACGCAAATACAAAACACACAGACTACTAACATAATGCATTAAACTTTAATTCAACAACATGAGATGTAACGTAAAAACCTAATAACTGATAACAAAAAATAATTAGGAACGTAAACCATCAAATGTTAAGTTACACTGTAAATTATAAGATGATTATAAAATGAAATAAGGTTCTCCATATATATAGTACAGGAGCTTACTGTTAGCCAATGAACAGGTTTTTCCTGTCATATCTTTATAGTCTTTTACTGTTAAAATTACATCTAATTTTTCCAGTGTGACGATGCTGAACGCTGCAGATGTCCAACGCATGCTAATCACAGTGACTCCTTGACCGGTTTAAAGCTTTAAAGGGAAAGTTTCTCCTATAAACTATCATTCTGTCATCACCTGTGTGACTTTCTTTTTTGTGAAACGTCCAAACAGTGATATAACAATATATTCTTTTACAGAAGAAATAAAGTCAGGTTGGGCGAGATGACATGAGATAAATGTTAATGACACGAGGGCGAGTAAGTGATGACAGAACGGTCCTTTCTGGATGAACCGTCCCTTTAAATGTCATTTTGATGCGTCTCAGTTTATTGCGTTCGTAAGAGCCATAATGTCTGATGTTCCCGTCTTTCCTCCTCTCGTGTCATGACAGTATCCTCACTTCCTGAAGAGAGACGCCAACCGCCTGCAGATTATGCTACAGAGAAGAAAACGCTACAAAAACAGAACCATTCTGGGCTACAAGACTCTCGCCGTCGGAGTCATCGACATGGCGGAGGTAAATGCTGCCGTTGTGACTCGTTCACACCAAGAACAATAACTATAATGATATCCGTATTAGCGTCCACACCGGCGGAGAATAACTCTCTGTTTATTAGTCTTCTGCTGCTTTAAATGCTCGAGCTTGTTAAAGCAGGATTGATTCTGATTGGCTGCCAGTGTTTTTATCGTTCATCAGCTGGAAAAGTTGTGAATGCAAGCAGATGCGTCAGTGCGACAGGCTGTCTGTCTGCGCTGTTCCTCTGAGACACAGACATGCCTGAAGTCTAAATGCTTTCCAGTGTAACACTAGCACTGTTTGAATGGTTCAGTTTGGAGTCAATAACTAAAACTTCCTTGTTAATACAGTCTACTCTGTTACGTCTTCTCTATAACTTTGTACTAATACAATATTGTTTATCAGTCCCTCCAGAAAAACGTGATTATACGATCGCTTGATTTCATGCATAATCGGCCAAAGTCTGCATATTTATGCGGGGGTCGCATTTTTTCAAATACGCCTCACTTTCCCCCCATAAATTGCTGATTTCAGCAAGCAAAATATGCAGGGCTGGCATGATTTCATAATCCCTGTGTTTTCGTTGCAAAAAAAAGTCACATATATCTTAGCAGAAAGTTGAAAAATGTTCACACAAGTAAAGCGCCATTATTTTCCCCCTATTGCCATGGGAAGCTCATGAAGTAACGTAATTACGCGACGTGAACATCATCTGCAAACCCCGCGGTGAAACCGTGATGAAGAACGCAAATCATTCTCATTTGCCAACAAAAATAAGCGCAAAAGGCCGCGCGAAGCAGTTTCCCGCTGTGTCACATGACAGTGGGGGCAAATTATTTTGCACTCCGTGCAACTGCGTGTCGGACCGCAGACGACGCTGTATATTAGTAGTGTGTAAAATAATTCACGTTGCAGTAAGAGATGCACTTTGTGCATTGGAAGCACACGTTTTATTTTTTTATATTTTAGTTATTCATTTTTACAGACGTTGTTGAATATTCCTTTTGTAAAGCGACAGAACTTGTTTGACTCAATGTTTTGTAAGTTTGAGCCATGTGTTAATGAAGGTCTGAAATAAAACAGAATGAGAACTGAAATATTCTGTGATTTAGTAGCTTGAAGTAATAAGAAATGACTCTTGACATGAAGTCTAGTGAGAACAGGGTGTTTGGGAATCACCTTTTTTTACTCTTTTGCATCAAACCGCAGCTTTTGCTCAGTTCCCTTAATTTGATCGTATAAAATTGCAAAAATATCCCACAAATTCTATCACATTTTTTAAGAAAACGTGCCGCATAATCAAGGATCCCGCAACAATCACAAAAAAAATCAGCGTTTTTATGCAGGGACTGGTTGTGGAGGCTTTACATCTTATGTATATATTTTAAAATCGTGCAATAAATGAAGGATAGATGACCTGTGAGTTTGAAGACTGGTCAGTAGCAGTGAAATGTTGACTGTTAAGTGACTGACAGCAGATGGTGTTTGATCAGGTGATGCAGCATCCAACAGACGGCGGTCAGATTCTGGCTCTCCATAGCAACATGAAGGACGCGCCAGCACGCGTGGCGGAGATCAGTGTGTTCTCGCTGTCCAGTCAACCCATTGACCACGAGTATGGCAGCGGTCAGACGGGAACCAAGACCAAAGCCTCGGGTACGGACACACATACGGTTATCCTGTTTCTGATATTTGTCCAGTTGAGCTCCTACATTCAGGTTTATTTCACGAGTGTGATCATTAATAGTCAAACCGTGACTGTAGACCTTATTCAGAGCAGCGCCATTACAGGAATGAAAGCCAGGCTGTGAGGGACAGAATTACCGTGTTTTCAATGGCATCCGCTGTAAAAAGCTTCTTGATCACTTATAAATTTCCACAGCTCATGTTGTCTGGAGTTTTTTTGTCTACTGAAATTTCTTGGAAAGATATTTTTGCAGTGTTTCATCAGCAGAACAATCCAAAAACATAAAAATAGCAGCAATTAAGGGGCCAAGCACAATAGAAGCTAACAAGGAAAGCTTGCAGCAGACCAACAGTGTCATAATGCACTATGATAGCAACTGAGACAAAGACACTGCATGTCAATTTTGAAGTCAATCAGACCAAAAGTACTGTAGTTAGGAATTATAGAGATTTATATGTAGGAACACATAAAAAATTACCCACACCTGACTTTTTTTTGTCACTTACTATCAAAATTTTGACATTTGCCCTTTGTCGTGTAGTCAACGACTTACGTTGCCGATTTCGATCTCGATCGGACTAAAGATATTCGCGAATGTTGTTTAAACGCTTAATCACAATGTTGCACTAACCATAATGCGAAAGCTAGCATGTTTGCTATCGTTGGACTCTGCAAGTTATGAGCATGTACATTTTTTTTCACCACTAGGTGGCGCTAGTCCAAAACGTCTCAGACTCCTTCAGGGCATTGTGACCCATACCGAGTTTCGTAATATGTTCATGCTTTCGTAAAATACAGTATTTTACCGCAAAATTAAAAATGTCCGATATGGGAAAATTTGATATAATTCGACTTGGCGTTATGTCCCAAATCTAACAACCACTTTTATGTTTTTCGGACAAACACTCAGAAGTTACGGTTTGACAAATCAACTTCAATTTCACAGCTTTTTGTCTGCGTGGTCTGAAGATGATCTCTTGAAAATCAGAGCAACGGCCTACGAGGAGTTTTTCTGTATCTCTAGAAATAAGTGTAACTGTAGAGACGCGTGTCTATCCCTCACAGCTTCTCTGTGATTCCCGTTAAAGATCAAAGACGACGCTGCCGTGAATAAGTTCTATTAGGATGACTTGAGCGTGGACATCTGATCTGTTCATGTGGCATTACTCTATTAATAACACACGATGTCAGATGTCCAGATCAGAACACAGTGTCACTGGTCGTCACTGAAAGTTGTCGAGGGGAGGGTCAAGTTACAGGTGTGTGACCTCTGACCTGTGTGTGTTTCTCAGATCGTTCTCCTGATATGGATAATTACTCTGAGGATGATGATGACAGTTATTCATCGGGGCAGGAGGGCAGTGATGATGCTGTACACGGACAGGTGAGACAGTTGTGATGAGGTCACGTCATTAGCGTCGGTGTCAACATCACACCATTTCTGATATGTTGATTCATAGAAAAGTGCAATACCCAATACACTGTTTATACTTTTATTTAACATGTCCTTTATCATGTGCGTTCCCTTGCATACTGTATATATACTGTAGATATTGTACATACATATTTTTTCTGTGTTTATATTGTCTGTTATCTATTGTATGTTCTGTGTACTACAAACTCATTGTGTTTAATCATGCTGGAAATACAGCTGATTCTGAGTTCTACTTCCTGTGTTGTAGGATTTGTATGATGAAGATGACGACATACGAAAGCCAAAAAAACCCAGACGGAAAATTATCCGATCGGTCTCAATGACACGAGTGAGGAGCGCTGTCTCTCTGCCTGTCTGTCTGAATGTCTCTCTCTCTCTCTCTCTCTCTATCTGTCTGTCTGTCTGAATGTCTCTCTCTCTCTGTCTGTCTGTCTGTCTGTCTGAATGTCTCTCTCTCTCCCGCTCTCTCTCTCTATCTGTCTGTCTGTCTGTCTGTCTGAATGTCTCTCTCTCTCCCGCTCTCTCTCTCTATCTGTCTGTCTGAATGTCTCTCTCTCTCCCGCTCTCTCTCTCTATCTGTCTGTCTGAATGTCTCTCTCTCTCTGTCTGTCTGTCTGAATGTCTCTCTCTCTCTCCCGCTCTCTCTCTCTGTCTGTCTGTCTGAATGTCTCTCTCTCTCTCTCTCTCTCTGTCTGTCTGTCTGTCTGAATGTCTCTCTCTCTCTGTCTGTCTGTCTGAATGTCTCTCTCTCTCTCCCGCTCTCTCTCTCTATCTGTCTGTCTGAATGTCTCTCTCTCTCCCGCTCTCTCTATCTGTCTGTCTGAATGTCTCTCTCTCTCTGTCTGTCTGTCTGAATGTCTCTCTCTCTCTCCCGCTCTCTCTCTCTGTCTGTCTGTCTGAATGTCTCTCTCTCTCTCTCTCTCTCTCTCTGTCTGTCTGTCTGAATGTCTCTCTCTCTCCCGCTCTCTCTCTCTGTCTGTCTGTCTGAATGTCTCTCTCTCTCTCTCGCTCTCTCTCTCTATCTCTCTATCTGTCTGTCTGTCTGAATGTCTCTCTCTCTCTGTCTGTCTGTCTGAATGTCTCTCTCTCTCCCACTCTCTCTATCTGTCTGTCTGTCTGTCTGAATGTCTCTCTCTCTCTGTCTGTCTGTCTGAATGTCTCTCTCTCTCTCGCTCTCTCTCTCTATCTGTCTGTCTATCTGTCTGTTTGAATGTCTCTCTCTCTCTCTCTCTCTCTCTCTCTCTCTCTATCTGTCTGTCTGAATGTCTCTCTCTCGCTCTCTCTCTCTCTCTCTCTCTGTCTGAATGTCTCTCTCTCGCTCTCTCTCTCTATCTGTCTGTCTGAATGTCTCTCTCTCTCTCTCTCTCTCTCTCTCTCTGTCTGTCTGTCTGTCTGTCTGTCTGAATGTCTCTCTCTCTGTCTGTCTGTCTGTCTGAATGTCTCTCTCTCTGTCTGTCTGTCTGTCTGAATGTCTCTCTCTCTCTCTCTCTCTCTCTCTCTGTCTGTCTGTCTGTCTGAATGTCTCTCTCTCGCTCTCTCTCTCTATCTGTCTGTCTGAATGTCTCTCTCTCTCTGTCTGTCTGTCTGAATGTCTCTCTCTCTCCCACTCTCTCTATCTGTCTGTCTGTCTGTCTCTCTCTCTCTCGCTCTCTCTCTCTCTCTGTCTGTCTGTCTGTATTGCAGTAGCACATGGAGAGGATGTTCATTCATTAATTTTTTAATGTGTATTTGTATAGTGCTTCACACAATACAGATCGTTAAATGTATCAATCATATACGGTATGAACTAATGGTCACTCTTTTAGTTGTTAAACACAATTCAGAATCCACTAAATATACACTACTTCATTATAGAGAAAACAACAAATGAATAAAAATATATAATCATAAGCTATGACAAAGATTTTTTTTACCCAAGCCAGAGTATAATTCAGCAGCAAAAGTAAATTATTGAAAAAATCTGTTGCAAAGTAATTATATAAAATCTAAACGTCAATAAAAACAAATTACTATTTGTATTCTTATAAAATACGTTCATGTATTCATACATTCAACAATTTTTATATTTATATATGGATGTAAAGAATTATGTATATACACACAAATAATATAAAATTAAAAGATGCTTATTTTAAATGTATTGTGCAGCTTTTTAATGGGGCAAAAAGATATGAAAGATATGACAGAACAAGAGAGGCTTTTAGTAATCTTTTAGTGGGCAAAACAACGATAATATGAAACGCTTCTAAACAGAGCGGCACAAACTTTAATTTAACGATGTAAATATTCTTCTGGCCCTCACATTAAGCTATGGAATGGCTTCAGATGACTTATATTGCAATAAAACTTGATTGGTTCTTGTCTGTTTCTTTTGGTCTATGTATGACTCTCCCTTGTACCATATAAAAGCACAAAAATCACAGTTGTTTCAGACAGAAACAGGTTATACAAAATAACCGTGATCAGGCGGTCATTTAATTATTGCGACAGGCCTAGCAGCACATTGATGTCTGTCCAGTATCTCTGGCTGAACGTCACCTGCTTCCTCTGCTGCTCTTCAGAAGAGATTCTCAGTGGGTCTGTGGGAACAGAATGTGTCAGTGTATGTGATACAGTGAGACTAACCGTGATTCTGAGCTGCAGTTTTTGTGTCTCTTCATTCACAGCAACCCAATTTCAAGCAGAAGTTTGTGGCTTTATTGAAGAGATTCAAAGTCACAGATGAGGTGAGTCTGTCTGTCGATCCATCAGCTCTTTTCGGGGATTTTCACACTGGGCACGTTTGCCGCAGTCTAAATTTCTGTCGAACTCTGTGCGCAGTCAGCATAATAGAGAATACATTAGGGGTCAACAAATTGTTTTTTCATTTATTTGGTGCTATTATGTGCTATTTCTGCTGCTCACAGACAGTCTCTTTTGATCTATTGCTTGTCTTTCATTGAACTAATAATGTTGTCATCGGCATGTTACTTTCCTCTCTGAACACGTGCGGATCTGAGTTTAAGTCGCGCAAATTGCGCCTCAGTTTCAGTGCAGCTGAACTCGGTCTCACAGGTAGTCACGGGTTCATTATGTGCTGAACATGACCGCAGTACATTACCAATGTCTCATGCAAACAGTGCTGTTTGGTATGGAAGCTTATTTCGCCACTGAATAAAAAAAAATGCTACTTTTTATCATACAATTCTGACTTTATTTATTTATTTTTTTACAAATTTAAACTCACAATTCTGACTTTATAACTCACAATTCTGACTTTATACCACAATTTTGACTTAATATCGCACAATTCTGACTTTATAACGCACAATTCTGACTTTATAACAGAATTCTGACTTTATAACACAATTCTGACTTAATATCTCACAATTCTGACTTAATAACACAATTCTGACTTTATAACACAATTCTAACTTTATATCTCACAATTCTGACTTTATAACACAATTCTGACTTTATATCACACAATTCTGACTTTATAACACACAATTCTGACTTTATATCACACAATTCTGACTTTATAACACAATTCTGACTTTATAACACAATTCTGACTTTATATCTCACAATTCTGACTTTATAACACACAATTCTGACTTTATATCACACAATTCTGACTTTATAACACACAATTCTGACTTTATAACACACAATTCTGACTTTATATCACACAATTCTGACTTTATAACACAATTCTGACTTTATAACACAATTCTGACTTTATATCTCACAATTCAGACTTTATAACACACAATTCTGACTTTATAACACACAATTCTGACTTTATATCTCACAATTCTGACTTTATAACACACAATTCTGACTTTATAACACACAATTCTGACTTTATATCACACAATTCTGACTTTATAACACAATTCTGACTTTATATCACACAATTCTGACTTTATAACACACAATTCTGACTTTATATCACACAATTCTGACTTTATAACACACAATTCTGACTTTATATCACACAATTCTGACTTTATAACACAATTCTGACTTTATATCACACAATTCTGACTTTATAACACAATTCTGACTTTATATCACACAATTCTGACTTTATAACACACAATTCTGACTTTATATCACACAATTCTGACTTTATATCACACAATTCTGACTTTATAACACAATTCTGACTTTATATCACACAATTCTGACTTTTCCTCAGAATTACCAGATTTAATTGTTAATTAAATTGCGAGTTATAAAGTCAGAATTGTGTGATATAAAGTCAGAATTGCGAACTATAAAGTCAGAATTGTGTGTTATAAAGTCGCAATTCTGACTTTTTTCTTGCAATTGTGAGTTTTTATGACGCACTTGACTTTTTCTCAGAATTACGAGATATAAACGTCATTCTTTTTTCCATCACAATTGTACATTATAATCTGCAATTGTGAGTTTATATCTAACAATTTTGACTTTATGACTTACAATTGTGTTTATATCTCGCAATTCTGAGGACAATTGCGAGTTTATATCTTATTTTTTACATCATGGCGGAAACAAGCTTCCATAGTGTGGAACTAAACTGGCAATGTGAAAACCCTCTCAGACTCATCAATAGGTATGATAAATGCTCTCATTTAAGTCGATCTGAATTAATCAGATTTCTGATTCTAAAAGCTCTGGTTATATGAACCTTAAAGTTTTCAATCCGATTCACATTTACATCTGCATTACAGCAATACATCTATAATTGTCATTTTTATGTTGACACATCTATAAAGAACGTTCAAGTCAAAAGCTTTTAAGCAAATATTTTGTAAATAGTCACTTGCGTATGTTTATACACGTCTTACGAACGGGTCTGTGCATGTTCATAAGACGTAAACATACACACATTGATTGATTGAGGTGTTTACAGTCCGGTTGAGCCATCAGTCCGATTATAAGTAGATTATGTATTTGCATATAAACGTAGCAATTGTTTTGTTGATGTGTTGCTGATGTGCACAGG
The DNA here is from genome assembly GCA_038088235.1 of Zacco platypus. Classification (NCBI taxonomy): domain Eukaryota; kingdom Metazoa; phylum Chordata; class Actinopteri; order Cypriniformes; family Xenocyprididae; genus Zacco; species Zacco platypus. Next base: position 4,022,850 of record CM076078.1, on the reverse strand, counting down.
TTCTGGACTCGGACCCAGTGGATCAGACGCAGGAGGTGGAGGAGGATCTGGACCTGCTGTACGACAGTCTGGAGGTTTATCAGAGCGACAGCGGCCCAGAGCTGGAGGACAACGAGAGCGTCCTGAGCACCCCGAAACCCAAACTCAAGTACGATCCGTCCGATGATCTTCGGCTTCTCACAAGCTGTTTGCGTTGTTCAAATAAACGGTCGTATGGTGAAATGTCAGCGGCTGCTGTATGAATCGGTCATGCCGGAGTTGAATTGAGTGTGTGTGTTTGTGTGTTTCAGGCCGTTTTTTGAGGGAATGTCACACTCCAGTTCTCAAACAGAGATTGGCAGCGTTCACAGTCACAATCGAGATGCAGCGTTCAACACGGTGAGATTCACACAAGCACATAAATGAGTCTTAAGGGCTCATTTAAAAGCAGAACGACTAATCAGCGGTAGGTTTATTCCACAACCTGAGAAACGCGCTCTTAATTTAGCAGATGTGTCACACCAGCAGCTCCCGTAAATAAACAGGCTCACATCACATCATGTTTATCAATGTGTATTGAATATTAATCCTAGTGGTTGCTGGATTACTCACACACACACACACAAACACCAAACGGGACACGGGGCATCGGGATGTTTGGGGGTTTATGGGTATTTTTAGGGCCTGACATCAGATCTGTGTATGTTCTTGATCCATCACTGGAATCACAAGCATCTGAGAGGGAGACGAGGCACAAACGGCACATTTAGAATCATCGGCACATTCCACTGGAGATTGAAAACACACCCGACCCACCGTCTGTCGCAGAGGAGAGTTTGTGCAGCGTTTACACACACACACACACACACACAAACGTTGTGTTTTCATGTTTTATGGGGCCATTCCATAGGCGTAATGGTTTTTATACTGTACAAACTGTATGTTCTGTCCCCCAACACTACCCCTACTCCTAAACCCATCACAGAAAATGTTCTGCTATTTTAGATTTTCAAAAAAGATAATTCTGTATGATTTATAAGCTTGTTTCCTTATGGGGACCAACAAAATGTCCTCACAATGTCAAGATTTAATGCTTTTACTTGCATTGTGGGGACATTTGGTCCTCACAATGTAAGGAATACAAGTACAGACACAGTCACGCACACACACTCACACATACTTTGCACTTTTTTTGTTTTATTAGTATATTTCTTTTTATCTGTTTACCTTTTTTAGAATTTGAAGGATAATAAAGATATTGTTTGATAAGTGAGATCTCTGATTCTAGTCCTTGAAAACCAAAAATGTAGAGCTTGAAAAGTCCTTGAAAGTCTTGGAATTTGATTTTACAGTATCTGACGAACCCTGTTGTCCCTGCACTGACCTCACAGGTCTGAGAACAGCGCCCCCGCCAGGACGAACCCACACATAAATCAGTGCTGTTGTCTTCCTGTGCAGGGCTGTGACTTCCTGTCGGTGGAGAGGTGTAAGCCGACCGGCTCGCGGCAGCAGGAGGACAGCGGGATGGACACCAGCGCCGGGGTGAGAGTTCAGCGTCACACCTTCTGTGATTCATTTCATCCCGACGGAACAGTCCCAGTTCTGAGAACAGAATCATGCTAAGCATTCGTGGAACAATGACACTGAATTGTGCAAATTGAACAAAACCTAAGTCACGTCAAAAATGGAGCAGTGCGTTCTTCCCAAAATAGATTATTAAAAGTTCCCACATATATTTTTAATTCTGTTTTTAGGAACTTCATTACACTGTGATCGAGGTGGTTTGGGTGACTTAAACTCGACGTATGATCCTTTGTAAAAGTGTTCACAAGGCCATTATTGGGTCGGATGAATTCTTAAGTTTAAAGTTGATTTTAAAATTTCAAAACATGATTATTCTCAGTTTGGAACATGTGTGTTCCAACACAGTCATGCATTCTTCATCTCTGTGGGGTTGCAGTTTGTTTAGGAACAGCGTCATTAAGTTGTATGTGTTTGAAAGAAGCTCTTTTCTGACTGGTTTGTTTGGCTGCGGATCTGATCTGATGTGGTATAGCGTCTCTCTTTCTTTCTGTCTCTAATTGAGCTCCACCCTGCATGTCGCCTCTCCTGCCCTTTCCCACCCTGTGAGTTTCCTACATTATTCATGTCCAAAGGAAATGAGCCACCCGCCTGCTGTGACCTGTGACCTTAGCTTCCGACACAGGCGCAGCTCAATGTTTCATTCAAACCTGAACTCCAGGAATGACATGAAAGAGACATTCGTCTATTTTCTATCAGAAAAAATTAACTTTATAGAATGCAAAACCTGCCATATGTGCAATTTACATTTTTTATTTATTTATTTTAGTGTTGATTATTATATCTAAAAATAATATAGCAACTGAATGTAATAGTTTGGTCCCTGTTGTTAATTGTAACCTTTAATAATATAGGAATATGCAAGAAAGAGTTACCTATAAATAGTTTACAACATTAGCAAAGATAGATAGATTTTAAATATAATTGGGTTTACTTAAACACAATGGCACATTTGTTCAAAAAAACAAAAAACACACTTTAATAAAAAAAGCAATCTCATGTTCTTTGGTACTGAATCTGTACCAAACCGTGACTCCAAAACCGAGTTACTGCGTACTGAACCATCATGTTTGTATATATATATATATATATATATATATATATATATATAAATATAAATACAGTACTTACCCCCCGTAAGTAAAGACAAAATTGCTCTGTTGTGGTGTCAAGACATCTGTAAATATGATTAAAAGATTAAAATGAGGTAAAAGTACAGAATGTCACATTTTATTATTGACTGTTTCAACAACAAATGTTTACCAACTAAGAAGTACAGCACTATTAGTGTTTTGGGTCATTTGGGTTATAAAATTTTGGGTCATAGAATAAGCATTTCACCAGCTGAAGACGAGACTCAAGGCACCCCCCCCCCTAAAAAAACAAAAAACAAAAAAAAAAAACAAAAAAACAAGCAACCGTTGAAAACGGCTGTATTAAAGGCCAAGAAAAGCATTTCAAAGTGTGAAACCAAGAGTCTGGTGATGTCTGTGGGTCACAGACTCGCTCCTGTGATTTCTTGCAAGGGATTTACAATTAAATGCTAGCTTTTACCCATTTACATTTACTGTAAGATAAACCGTCCCAATAGTTATGCTCTCATTAGGCAGAGGCATGAAACTTTAAAAGTGCTGTACTTCTTAGTTGGTAAAACATTTTGTGTTGAAATAGACATTAATAAAATGTGCACATTCTGTACTTCTGCCTCATATTAATCTTTTAATCATATTTATAGCACCACAGCTAACAGAGCAATTTTGTCTTTACTGTTCCAATTCTTATGGAACTCACTGTATATCTTACATAGCATTAATATATATATATATATATATATATATATATATAAATTAAAATATAAATAGAGTGCCCCCCCCGTAAGTAAAGACAAAATTGTTCTGCTGTGGTGTCAAGACATCTGTAAATATGATTATATATTGTGCTTCCACAAAAATATGAAGCAACAAAACTGTTTCCAACATCGATAATTATAATCTCTCACTGTGTTTCTGCAGGAGGTTGATGCAGAGCATCATGGGATAGTAATGGCAGATGTGCCGGAGCCCATCAGCGATCGATTGAATAGCTCCGGTGGAAAACTCAGCAAGACTGAGTCCCAAAATCACATGAGTCCCAGGTACGGTTCACACATTCATTTCACACTTGTCTTATCCTGAAGTTCTGCGCAGTGTTTTTCATCAGAGTACAGAGTGTAATGACCTGTTTCAGTGATTGGCTGATCTGTCCTTGTTTATGACCTCCAGTAAAACGGAGAACAGGATCCTGCGGCGGGCGCGCAGCACGTCCATGAAGGACAGACAGAACTGTAGAGCACAGAGCGACCGCACGGCCAGCGTGGACAGCGAGTATTCGCCTGACAGTCGCTTCACTGCACAGGTACGTCTCTGAAGATCGCACGGTTTCATCCGGCTCAACTCTCGTCTGTCATTCCCTCAGAACTAAAGCAGCTCAGCTGGAACTCTGGGATAGATCAGGATTAGGAACTGTGAATCATGTGTGTGTTTCTGTCATTCAGGTGCCCAGGAAATCTGTGTACGACCAGCTCAATCAGATCCTAATCTCAGACGAGAGACTCCCGGAGAACATCATCCTCATCAATACAGTGGACTGGCAGGGGCAGGTGTGTGTTCACCGACATGTTAGAGATTCCCAGCGCTTGCATCGCCAGACTCATGGGTTCCCCAGGGAATGCATGAATTTCATGATGTAACCCTTGATGCAGTCAATGCCATTTTGGATAAGAGCGTCTGCCAAATGCAGAAATGTAAATGTTGTAGTAATTAAATTATTTAATTCCTTCTCATTCATGTCCATAAATCAATACACAGGTGCGTTTATGGTCCTTGATTATGATTTCACTTTTTTAGTTTAACTTTAGTTGGTGTGTAATGTTGCCGTTTGATCATAAATGCGAAGGGAGATATTTTCTTTTACAGAAATCATTTTTTAAGGACTACAACAAACGGCTGGTAGGGACTACAACGAGCTTCTTCCTGGGTTGGTGACATCACTAACCCTAAAATTTACATAAACCCCACCCCTAAGAACACGCAACAAAGGGGGCGGGGCCATGTTGGGCTGCTTTAGAGAAGAGGAAGAGTTGTTGTAGTCGAGTGTTGTTCATTTTACGCCGGACTGCTTCACAAACGAGGGTCAATTCAACACAAAAGATGAACATGACGACACATGCTAGTGATGAGTTGATCAACTCCACAGAAACTACATCAATTTATCCACTAACCGTTCAGAAACGTCTAAAAGTTGGAACTTCTTCCTGAGTCTCTCCATCAGTGTCGACTCCGGTTCGAACAATGTAAGGATGAACACCGTTAATGACAATCCTCATTTTGTCTGCGTGAGATTCTCCAGCTTTGTTGTTGTTGAGCTGTTAAAGCTCCGCCCTCTTCTGGAAAGCAGCAGCTCATTTGCATTTAAAGGGACACACACAAAAACGGCGTGCTGCTCACACCCAAATAGGCGCAAATTTGACAAGCTATAATAAATGATCTGCGGGGGATTTTGAGCTGAAACTTCCCAGACACATTCTGTGGACACCAGAGACTGATATTACATCTTGTAAAAGGGGCCTAATAGGTTCTCTTTAATGTGTGTAAATCAATCTCACATTGACTTCATAGTGTCTCATCATCACTGCAGTTTGGACATAAATGAACAGTTTTGTAACACAGAATTATGATGAATACAGACACAGTCTTAGACAGATTTGTACAATTGTGTGTCGTTGTGTTGTTGTTCAGTATGTGGCGGAAGTGCTGCAGAAACACGCTCAGCCCATTGTGTCGACCTGCTCCGCCGCTGACGTCCAGGCCGCATTTAACACCATCGTCACACGCATCCAGAGATTGTGAGTGACCGCACACACAAACGCACCCTGCACAGTCACTCACACACTCAGTATCACAGCTCTATAAATACAGTGTTTTTCGGTAAGCATGTGTCTCTGATCGGTTCATTATCGTTTGTCTCTTGAGGGTCTACAGCTGTTAGTGTGATATTATCTTCATAACACTCACTGAACCCACACACTCTAACACACACTCCGATCAGCCAATCAGAATCCATCCTGCTTTAAAGAGCTCGAGCACTTAAAGCAAGACGCTTATTATAAATAGAATGTTATCTGTTGTTGTGGATGCTAATTTAGCTATATTGTTATAGTTATCAATATAGGTATAGTTACTATATTTACAATTATATTTATAGTTATAATTCTACTTCTTGTTATAGTTGTTTATGATTATTATATTTATCAATATAGTTATCATTACATTTGTAGTTCTCATTTTTATATATATATGAGAGGCAGCTTTCCTCGCGCCTCTCTTCATGTTTGAGTCGGTCTGACAGAATCAGGATCAGTGCTTGACCGCGTCATGTTGCTCGTTCTGCAGCTGTAACTGTAACGCTCAGACTCCGCCCACTGTCAAGGTGGGCGTGGCGGGTGATCAGAGCTACCTCAGCACCGTGCTGCGCTTCTTTGTTGAGCAACTGGCCAATAAGACACCTGATTGGCTGAGCTACATCCGCTTCCTCATCATCCCGATCGGTGAGTCCAGATCTTCATGTCAGTTGTTTTCAGGGTTAATAACACTGATTTATTGTGCTTCCGCTCAGTTTTCACACAATATCTGCGTCTGTTTCACAGGTTCCCATCCTCTTGCCAAATACGTGTCGTCATTCGACAGTAAATTCAGCAGTATGTTCATGGAGCCGTCGTGGAGGGAGCTGTTCTGCCGGTCAGAGCCTCCTAGCGCAGGTGATGTGTGTGACACTAATGAACCTTAAATGAGCCCTTCAGATGTGACTCACAGACTCAGTGTGTGAGTGTCTGTTTCACATGCATCTGTCTCCCATTAGATTCATATCTCGTCAGACTTCACTGCCACAGGCTTGTCTCACGCTCGCTCACATGAGTTTGACCCCGATTTGGAGATCAAATAGATCTGCTGCTCTAGACTTTTTACCTGCTCTCTGTCTTCACAGACTCTGTTGATGTTGCTGGACGGATCATTCAGTATCTGGCTGGAGCAAATGTGTCTCATCAGTTTCCCATCTCTGAGGCCATGCTCACCTACAGACAGAAGAGGTATGTGTGAGTGAGTGAGTGTGTGTGAGTGTGAGTGAGTGAGTGTGTGTGAGTGTGTGTGTGTGAGTGTGTGTGTGTGTGTGTGTGTGAGTGAGTGTGTGTGTGTGTGTGTGAGTGAGTGTGTGTGAGTGTGTGTGTGTGTGTGAGTGAGTGTGTGTGTGTGTGTGTGAGAGAGTGAGAGAGAGAGTGAGTGTGTGTGAGTGAGTGTGTGAGTGAGTGAGTGTGTGAGTGAGTGTGTGAGTGAGTGTGTGTGTGTGAGAGAGTGAGTGAGAGAGTGAGTGAGTGAGTGAGTGTGTGTGAGTGTGTGTGTGTGTGTGGGTGGGTATTCCCTACATTATGGGGACCACACAGGTATAGTAATACTAATAAATTTTGATGTTGTGGGGACATTTTTTTGGTCCCGTGAGGAAACAAGCTTATAAATCATACAGAATTATCTTTTTTGAAAATCTAAAATAGCAGAACATTTTCTGTGATGGGTAGGTTTAGGGGTAGTGTTAGTGTAGGGGGACAGAATGTATAGTTTGTACAGTATAAAAACCATTACGCCTATGGAAAGTCCCCACAAAACACAAAAACACAACGTGTGTGTGTGTGTGTGTGCGCACTTGGATGGGTGAAGAGCACCAATTCCAAGTATGGAACACCATTCTTAACCATACATCATGTCATTTTTTTAAACAGATGTTATTAATAAAAAATAGTCTAAACTGTACGACCCCCTGGATAACAGGTTTGAGGTCAGCCACACTAACAAGACCATGATCCGCTTACTAGCACTGACTCCCTCTAGTGCAGGGGTAGGCATGTTCGGTCCTAGAGCGCCGCTGTCCTGCAGAGTTTCGCTCCAACCTTAATCAACCACACTGGAAGAAGCTCATCAAGCTCTTCAGGATTACTAAGGCTGGTTTGGGTTTTTTTCCGGGTTGGAGCTAAACTCTAGGACCGAACTTACCTACCCCTGCTCAAGTGATTCTTCCTTCAACACTCGTTGAATAACTGCACGCTGGTAACTCTTGCTTCTTTCATTCTGTTCAACAAATAATGTTGATTCTGAAGAACAAGAGTTGATAACAAAACGAATCAATGTGATGGATAACAACAGACATGCGTTTGCTTATGGATATTTCCATAAATAGCTGAACTGAGTGCTTCACATCAGACCACGTCCCCTCTGCTGAAACCATGAACCTTGAATGATGTAAATGAGACATTGCTTGTTTTGTTTAATACATTTTAATCTATTTTGTATCTTTCTGCTTTAGTATGCGCATCCTCTGATAGACGCATTATTATTATTAACACTTCTGCCCTTATTTCTTCTCATCTTTCGTTTGCATTCCAAGGAAGAGGAGTTTGTATTTTGATTTTTACATCAGGTATCTGACCACTATTGCTCCATATCTACATTTGATTTGCTGTCCATCTCCAGTCACATGACCTTCTCTGTCATCGTTCCGAGTCTCATTAATGCCGGAAGATCTGCAGATCTTTGCGAATCCTGCTGTTCTCATGGTCTTACAGCTTCTGTTCTTATTGAACACACTTTATTAGCTTGTGTTTGATTCTCCTGATTATCATCCTGTGATTCAGCCATGGACGCTCGGGTGTTTGATCAGGTGTTTCTGCTGTGCTCATCTCATCGTGATGCTCTGTAAACCTTCATTTCACTGGTCAGACGCGTCGGTTCGCTGCAGCTGCTCCAGTGTTTCTCTAACCTGCTCTCTCTCTCTTTCTGCAGTCCGGATGAAGACTCGTGCCAAAAGTTTGTGCCATTTATCGGGGTAAGACTCCAGATCCACTTGTCACATGATGATATATGAGTGTGAATCAGCGCTTAACGGTTGTTTTGCTCCGTCAGGTGGTTAAGGTGGGGATCGTGGAACACAGTCTGTCCACATCAGGTGAGTTCAGATCACTCCTCACTCAACACAACTGACATCTGCTATGTGAAGAATGAGCTCAGCAGGTTCAGTTTAATAATAATGACATTTATTCTTGTAAAGAGACACAAATTTAATCTGGATTGTGATAAGTGAAGCAGATATTTAATCCTTTTTTGACATTTATTCATACAAATTTTCTAACAAAATTTTTCATTAAAATTTCTCACCCCCATGTTATCCAAGATGTTTGTCTTTTTTTTTCTTCAGTCGAAAAGAATTGAATTATTTTTTGAGGAAAAAATTCCAGGATTTTTCTCCATATAGTGAACTTCAAAAATTACCTACAATTTGAAGGTCCAAATGTCAGTTTCAGTGCAGCTTCAAAGGGCTCTACACGATCCCGGACGAGGAATAAGCGTCTTTGCTAGCGAAACAATCTGTCATTTTCTAAAAAAAAAAAAATATTATATAGTTTTTATTGCACATATTGCACTAGCTCTGCGATGCTCCGCGCATTACGTCGTATTGGAAGTAGGCAGAAGAACCGAGGAAGTGTTTACAAGCAAAGACTAAGTTAAACACCCTTTACAAAAAAAGTTAAAACAATGATGTCAGATGATTTTGAGGTTAGAGGAAAAAATGAGATTGAGTTTTTCGCCCTAACTTCCACCTACGTCACGTGTGACCTCCAATGTGATTACGTAATGCGCATCGCAGAGCAGTGCAAGACAAGCATTTGTGGTTAAAAAGTATATCATTTTATTTTTTGGAGAAAATAGCCTATCGTTTCACTAGATAAGACCGTTATTCCTCGTCTGGGATCATGTTTGAAGCTGCACTGAAACTGCAATTTGGACCTTCAACTCGTTGGTAATTGTTGGAAGTCCACTATATGGAGAAAAATCATTTCTTTTCGACTGAAGAAAGAAAGACATAAACGCATGGGGGTGAGTAAATTATCAGGAAATTTGAATTCTGAAGTGAACTAATCCTTTAATCTGTGTAATCTTTCTTTCGATGATTAACCCCCAGTCTTTGTTTTTGTTTAGTCGGGATGTTTTTTGCTGTTACTTGGATAGGTTGGAACTGAATGAAGTTTCTGTGTCTGAGGCAGCTTTTGCATTTCAAAGCTTTCCGAGTTTTGGTGACGTCATCAATTTCTGGTCCTCAGGAAATGAGGTCACGTCTGCGAGTGCAGCTTTACGCTCTCTTTCGCTCAGTCATATAAATAGATTTCTCAGCGTGAGGCATTTACAGTCGGGCATCGGCTCCTGCTGCTCTCTGCCTCATATGTAGGTCAGATGCAAACACTCCCAGGGTTCTTTTGTGCAGGAGTGTTTAAACCGCAGCGTTCCGCAAACAGTGTAAGTGTGTGTTCACGTGGCGTCTTTGTGTTCTCAGTGGACTCTGATGATACCATGTGTGGGAATGCGGGCATCGTGTCCTCGCCCACGCTGCAGTCGGCCATGCCCTACGGGAAGGAGATGTATGGGACTCCGCCCCCTTCACCCTCGGCATGTGCCGTTTTCACTGGAGTGGGGTATGACATCATCACATGACATGAAATGTCCAACACGTGTGTCTGAGTGAATCTGGGTCACATTACACCCCAAAATCAGCATACCGTAGTTTCCGGAATATAAATCGCATTTTTTTTATTGATTGAAATGTGCTGCGGTTTAAATTACAAAGCTTATATAATGTAATCAACATCGAGCAATGAAAACAGGCACTAAACGCGCACACCTGGATTAGTGCAGACTGAGAGGAACGTAAGTTTATTTGAATAGTGCATTACTGTCAGCTTTGTTTTAAATGAATTTGTTTAGGCTTGCCTTTTATATTCAGGGTTGTTTATAATGAATGCCACTATTATTTGTTTATTTTATATTTATATATTTCATTACTGTTCTGTTCTGAATGCCGTTAAATTTAAAGGATTTGTTGGGGGGGGGTGCAACCAAAAATATTAAGTCGAAAATGTATTTTGTCCAACATTTTACCAAATATATGCACTATATTACATATTCATTATATTTTTACTAAATCTTTTTTTCATTATTTAATGTATGTTTGAATAAATGTATCGTGAAGAGAAACAAGTTTTATTAGTCACTGTTTAAATTACAATTTAGTATATTAATAAAAAGTGAACATAAAAATGTGCAGTTTAATTTTTTATATACACCTCGGAGTGTTGATTAAATGTTTTAATTAATTGATTAGTAAGTAAACTTAAATTTTGGTTACGGCTAAATGAGAACTTTAATTCCGGTTATTCAATAAAAAATCGTTTTGGTGCATCACTAGTTCATCGTGTTTGTAAGTGTTTCATTTTATTTACTAATATTTTATATTATTTCTGACTGTAATAATAAAATGTGACTTATCTCTGTGTTTTTTTTTTTTTTTTTCTCAGCAATGCAATTTTGACCCAGCTTATAGTCAGGTGCGACTTATTTTCTGGAAAATATGGTAAAAATTGCTGATATTTTTCAGCCTGTTTCTGGGACTATTACGGTTTTTACATTTTGACCCCCAAAACTTCTTATTGTAAAGCAAATACTGTACATAAGAATTATTAAATAATATATACTGCCCAGTTTTAATAAAATCATTGTAATAATAATAACATCCAGACACAATGGAGTGATCACAGTTTAAATTTGCTTTAATCAATAAACGGTCAAACGAGTCCTCGGCCAGTTTCCTGAGACTCACTGTGTGTGTGTGTGTGTGTGTGTGTGTGTGTGTGTGTGTGTGTGTGTGCAGTTCTCCGTGCACAGGTGGAGAGCTGATGGGGCTTCAGGTGGACTACTGGACGTGGCAGAGCGGAGAGAAGAAGCGTGAGGGCGAGAAGCGTGACGTGGGCTTGAAGAACACGCTGAAGAGCAACTTCCGCTCGCTGCAGGTTAGCCGTCTGCCCAGCGGGGGCGACACGAGTCCAGCGCACAGCATGGCCATGACCGTCGTCACCAAAGAGAAGAACAAGAAAGGTGCTGATCCAGCAACGTACACAGCATCGAGATTTCAGACTCATATGAACATATAAAGGAAGGTGTTTCTCTCAGGTTATCATGACGTCAGTCCATCAGTATCAGTGTGGGTTTTCTTATGTGTCTTGCAGTGATTTTTCTCAGTAAGAAGCTGAAGGAGAAGGATGTGGATTCTAAGAGTCAGGTGATCGACGGCATCAGCCGGCTCATCTGTACGGCCAAACATCAGCACACCATGCTCAGAGGTGCCGTTTTACTTCAATCTTCCATTACTCGCAATTTAACAGTTCATGACAGAATCTGAAAGGAGTGCTGAATGATTCTTTACACCTCGCTTTTAAATCGCTAATTGGAAAAAAGCAAAAGTAAAATGTGCACGGATGCCTGGGCATTCATAACGGTACGGTGTGTAGCGGAGTGAGTGTTTTCAATTAATTAATGGACTGAAAACGGTCTGCATCAGTGCGCATTTTACTTTCACTTTCTAATTTGCACCAATTCAGGGGCGGCAATTGCTTGAATGGTGGGTTATTCTTCTTAATGAAAAACAAAACAACTAGAAAAACACCACTAATCCTTTGCAGGTTCACTGGTTTTAAATCCAAAATGTTACAAAAATCTTCCGCCATCATCTTGTCACTCTCGTAATGAATGAAATCTGACTCCTGCGACTCTCGAGTTCAGTTCGATTCACGCTGCGTTGAGCACATGAGTTCAGTTTTTAATTGCAGTGTCTGTTCTCTAACTGAACTAAATTCTATTACTATAAAAAATCTAAACGCCGGTGGGGTGGCGGTGCCGCGGTGGGCAAGTGAAGTAACACCGGTAACACCGTCAACAGCAAACTGTGGTAGTAGCAAACACTTTGTCATATTTCTAATGACTGTCAATCATATTATAATATTATAACATATATAAACAACTTCAACAAGTCACACAGCGGCTTCATGTCTTCTTGAAGGAATTCATGTAATTTAGTTTGAAACATTGATTCTTAATATCATGTAACGTTCCCGTGTATATGTGTGTGTATAAACTAGGGCTGGGATAATACTCGATTTTCGATACAAAGAATTCCGATATTTTCTGATGTATCACGATTCTCTCTCGAATCGATTCCGAGCTTAGTTTTTAACAGCAGATGGCACTACGTGCTTTAGAAACGCGCAAAACATTACTCTGCTTTCTTCCAGTTCCTTTACACACACCACTTAAACCTAAAATAATCATCCATAAAGTTTGAAAAGGTTGAAGTGAGTTACAAGGGGGCTATGATTACATTAATCTCGCATCATAAAAGCGTTCTGAGCCGAGGTGCAAGTATATTTTACCACTCGGCCCTAACGCTCAAGCGCTCTCCAGCACTCTTCTTCATGAGCATTTGGGACCGTCTAGGGCCAGCCGCAACATAAATGAATTTGTGCTCACTCAATGGTTTTTTTTAAATGAAGACATTTATTTATAACCACGTACACACAAATAATATTAACAGAAACAAAAATGGGGGTTAAATTCAGGAGTAGACCAGGCCAAAACGACAAACAAAAATAACTAATGTTAAGACCCTCTAAATTACCTGAAAAGAAAATACACAAAAGAAAGACAACACAAACTTCCCTAACTCCCTAAGCCCAAAACATAGAATAAACGAGTATAAAGAAAATGGCGTCATAATCACTACTTCCCCCTAAATTAAACTGATACAAAAATAATCTTTAAACAACAAAAACTATAAATCAGAGAAAACTGAATATCAGACTAGAGCAGAGCAAAACAAATGGCACGCATTCGGTGGCTATTTCAGAGTGTTGGGGAGGTGTTTATATCTCGAACCCAGACGGGACCAATCAGGAACACACCAATCATAGGCTCTGCTGACTCGGGAACAGGCCACGCCTTCTCCTGCACAGACACTTAAACAAAACGCATGCAAAGACAGACGTAACAACGGTTAAAAACTAGCCTAGAGCGCTGTTAAAACTATATTCATCGATATGTTCAGTCGATCCAGATTCATTGAATGGAGAATCGATGTATTGTCCCAGCCCTAGTATGAACATGTTTATGGGCGATTCATAACCTCCAGTTACGGAAATGATTTCGAATTCCATTCCAACTCTTCAAAATCTGACGACTCGTTGGCTACATTGATTCAAATTCCAGAATTCGACACGTACTGTCAGTTGAAGGTCAGTAACAGTGTATCTGTCTGTTTCAGTCTCGATCGACGGAGTTGAGTGGAACGACGTGAAGTTCTTCCAGCTGGCCGCCCAGTGGCCGACTCACGTCAAGCACTTCCCCGTCGGCGTCTTCGGCTACAGCAAACCCATGTGACATCACGTCTGCTGCCCCCTACAGACGTGTGTGAGTGTGTACTGAAGGTCCGTTAGCAGAAAAGCCACCGTGACGAGTTTCCCATGGAAACTCGATCGTCTCTAGTTCATTTGTGTGTGTTTTCGGTTGCTGTTTTTTTTTACACTATATAAACAGCACTAGTAATATTTTATATGAATACAGGCTGCCATCGGTCAAATATATTTTTAGGTCATGATGAACTGTACGGTGACGGGTGGCAAACGTCAAGCACTTTCTGTTGTTTTTGCTACTTTATAATTTCTGTGAAATCCTGTGTAGAATGTCGCATGATGGGACGGATATCGGACACGCGTGTGTCGAGAGGTCGTTTTGCTGTGAATTTAAATGGATTTTTTTTACCCCAAATGTAAAAGCTGTTTTGTGTCTTTGTGATATTTTGTAGTTACACAGTGAATTTGAAACGATATACTGAACCTGCCTTTTCAAAGCACACAAATGTTGGACAAAGACTCCATGAGCAGGGTATTTTACACAACACTTCAACACACGTTAGAAGAATTCCTGGCACTTTACTAATACTTCTATGTGTGTAAATGTTTGAAGAACCTTATCATGACTGATGCTTCCTGTCACATGACACAAACCGAACTTAAAGGCCCGTTCACACCAAGTGGAGTCAGCTTTATTTCTCTAGCGCTTTATACAGTAGATTGTTTCAAAAGCAGCTTCAACTTTATCAAATATGAGACAAATTCTGCAGTAAAGCAGCTTTAAAGAAGACAATAGTGTTGATATTCAGATCAATTCAGCTCTGATCAATAATATTACTGAATATTAACCCTAAACTGAGTCCACATCAGAACTATAACGATAATGACACGGAAGAAAGACATTCAGAGTGGTTTAATTCGAGCTGATGAACCGTAAAAACACTGACAGCCAATCAGAATCCATCCTGCTTTAAAGATCTAGTGTTTTTGGTGTGAACGCGAACCTTTACAAACGTGTACATGCGTACAGCAGCAGATATTCTGCTGTCGATCATACAGGACACGCTCATGTTCACCACAGCTGACATTTAACCAGCATTACCAGTGAAGCTGTGGTCATGTGATCGTTTAGTGTGACGCGAATGTGTAATTTTTTGACAAGCCATATTTTGCAGTGAGAATGTGTTTTATCAGTGTCTCATAACAGACGCTCACGTCCGTCTCTCTTTCCACCGACGGATTCACGCCCCGATTCGGCTCTTCCTGTTTGCGATTCGCTCTGTCTCGTTCATGAAACTACAAGCTTCATGGGACGTTGAGCGTCTGTCATCGTGTTCTTCAGTGTGAATCACTTTCAACACTGTGGATTTGAGTTTTATATCAGTCCTTCACATTTGAGTCACACTTCAGCTGATCTGACAATCGTCCGCATTTGGGAGGAAACGGCCTTTGTTGTATCGCTGACTTAATCGTGTCGTTCGACCGTTTGGATTCGTTGTGTGTTGAATGTTCAATGGTGCTTCTCATGTGATTGTTTTATTGGCATCCCTCATTTTGTCATTTTATGCTCATGAATGTATTCAGATGGGTTAGAGTCCGTTCTCGATACTGACTTTAGTGTAGTACCTTCTGTTTTTACTCCCAAAATGACCAATTTAAATGCCAAAACTAAGATTCCAGTTCATAAGAGCTGCTTCATCAACACTATATCCACACGCAGTATTTGCACTTTTATTACAGTAAACAAAGTTCTGAAGATATGACCAAAAACGGTCATTTTGTCATCATTTATTCACCCTCATGTGGTTCAAAACCTGAACGACTCGCTTTTGTCTATAATGGAACAAAAATGCGTTTATTTGTCCCTATAATGGAAGTCAATGCTGTTTCACAGGAGAAATAAAGTCAAAGAGGTTTGGATAATCCGATTAAATGATGACAGAACAATGATTTTTGGGTGAATTATTGCTTTAAAAACCACTATGAACTCTTTCCCCGGTTGCGTTTACATCATTTCCTGAAGGGATTCTGTGTACGTCTGTAAGACGTGACTCTAGTCAAAGTGTTTTGAGTGTCATATTATCAGATCACGTCTCGCATCACTAACCGACGGGACATTAATAATGACTGCGTTTCATAGACGAGATGCTGACTGCAGCACCTTTGCACAAGACCTCATTTTTAAATGATATTACAGACTTTTTAATGTTACAGAAAACACGGTTTTATCTTTGCATGTGTTACATTTGGAGTATGAAATGTCATTTTATAATGCTGCTTCTTTCCATGCTTACACATGCAGTTGTGTTTAATAAAGCGTTTTTAACCACACGAGATCTTCTGAGTTTGTGAACAGATGTGACACCGACACAGGCGTGTTCTGCGGAGGGTTGGTTTTATTGTGTTTGCCGGCTCTGGTCATTATTTTAGAGTCCAGACTCGTCACGTCCGGGCGGGCGCGGGGGGGGGGTTGACGAAGCTCTTCATGGGTGGCAGCGGTCTGATCTTGCGACCCGCCCAACCACCCTTCCTCTGCCAGAGGCCGCTCGAGGGTCGGATGCCCAGCCAACGGTTACGGCCCGCCTTCCCGATGATGCGCTTGTTGTGGTCGACGTTCGATACTCTGCCAACTGTCGCCACGCAAGTCTCCAACACCTGAGAAGAGGGGCGGTTCCCAAACAACATTACTTTTAAAGCATTTAAATTCAGATTACAATGACCAAAGTTCTGTACAAAAACAAAAAGATAAAAGTTCAAGACAAACTTGGATGTTGGCTTGAGAAAGCCTGACCAGATAGTTTTAAAAGCTGGGAGTTTGTAGCATGTTGCAACTCATTGCTAACATGTTTCTAACACGATGAAATACATTGCTAATGTTTTAACATGTTAACGTGATTTAGCATGTTTAACATTTTAACAATTTGTTAGCATGATTCAACATGTTAACACATTGCTAACATGTGGCTAACATAATTTAACATGTTACGTTTTGACATTAGCATTATTTAACACATTGCTAACATGTGGCTAACATAATTTAACATGTTACGTTTTGACATTAGCATTATTTAACACATTGCTAACATGTTTCTAACATGATGTAACACTATGCTAATGTTTTAACATGTTGTTAACGTGATTTAGCATGTTTAACATATCTTAACAATTTGTTAGCATGATTCACCATGTTTAATCATACTGAAAACATGATTCAACATGTTAACACATTGCTAACATAATTTAACATGTTACGTTTTGACATTAGCATTATTTAACACATTGCTAACATGTGGCTAACATAATTTAATACGTTACGTTTTGACATTAGCATTATTTAACACATTGCTAACATGTTTCTAACATGATGTGGCACTATGCTAATGTTTTAACTTGTTGTTAACGTGATTTAGCATGTTTAACATATATTAACAATTTGTTAGCATGATTCAACACATTGCTAACATGTGGCTAACATAATTTAATATGTTACGTTTTGACATTAGCATTATTGAACACATTGCTAACATGCTTCTTACATGATGTAGCACTATGCTAACGTTTTAACATGTTGTTAACGTGATTTAGCATGTTTAACATATCTTAACAATTTGTTAGCATGATTCAACATGTTAAATCATGCTGAAAACATGTTAACACATTGCTAAAATGTTGCTAACATAATTTAATGTTACGTTTTGACATTAGCATTACTTAACATGTAACACTATGCTAATGTTTTAACATGTTAACATGATTTAGCATGTTTAACATATCTTAATTTGTTAGCATGATTCAACATGTTAAATCATACTGAAAACATGTTTCAGCATGTTAACACATTGCTAACATGTTGCTAACATAATTTAGTATGTTACGTTTTGATATTAGCATTATATAACACATTGCTAACATGTTTCTAACATGATGTAGCACTATGCTAATGTTTTAACATATTAGCATGATTTAACACATTGCTAAAATGTTTTAGCATGTTGCTGGCATGTTTCTAACATTAATTAACGTTTGCACCATGAATCAGTACTTTGTTAACATGAATTAGCATGTTGCTAGCATGATTTAACATCGTTAACATGTTTTAATAAGTTGCTGACATGATTTCGCTGCTAGCATGTTTTAGCACTTTTTTAACTTGCTAGCAATGATGTTGTTAGAAAAAAAAGGTGCAATAAAAATAGAACTGCAACTAAACACCAAGGAAAGCCCATGAATAAGAATGTCTCCAATCTACACTTAAACACATCCATCGAACAATGAAGCTTTGAAACATTTACACGTCTTTTGTTTGTAACCAGTGATTCAAACTCACGAGTCACGTGATTTCAGCAAATGAGGCTTTGTTACGTCACACTGATTCGAAACGTCAACATCATTCACTGATGTCATTGACCTTTTAACTGATCGCAGGTCAGTTTTATAATGTAGCTTCATTTTTAATTAGTTTAATACTGCGTATATAAAACATGAGAATGATACTTAATTGCTACTAATTAACTTTGTGTGCCACATCCTACCTCATAACTCAGAAAACAAGAATATGAATCATTAAGATGATGGTACTGAATTATTTAATTACACTTTAATGAAAAAATTTGCAATATTGTATTTGTAAAAGGTGTCATTCGACATATATCTGAAGTTTTGGTTGCATCTGCAGTGTTTTGAGCAGCTGTGACGCTTCAAACCGAAATCATTTTACAAGCCAATCAATTCAGAGCTTTGAAAAGCTTTAAAAATTGAAGGTTTTCATGCTTATAATGTAACAAAGACATCATCATACTTCCCCAGCTGATTGAGTACATGAAGAAGTGCAACATTTCTTGTATTACAAGTTTTCTGAAATGTATAGTTTAAAAATGCAAATGATGCATTAATTAAATATGCACTAATTTGCATACATGAACCGAAATCTGAACGCTGAATAAAGCCAGATTCATAATTCTAGTTTGATTTAGTTGAGGTTATTAAAAGGTTTTTGGAGGAGATTTTGAATTTCTATTTATTTTTTTAAGACTATAATATTGTATAAGTCAGGTGAATGATAAATGAACAAACCTTCAGAATAATTTGGTGTGTGTGAAGTTGCTGAAGTGGAGATTTCTGACTTAAATGTGTGTTATTGGGTGTTTTCTTTCCTCCAGTCTGAAAGAAGCTAAATTATGGAAGCTTGTTTCCGCCACTAAATATTAAAAATAAAAAGGCAATTGCGAATTATCATCTCATTTCTCAGAAATGCGAGATTTAAATTCGCAATTGCGAGTTATAAGGTCAGAATTGTTATAGGGTGCGTCTGAAAACTGGAAAATGCTGCCTTCGGAGGACACATTTCAAGGTAGGAAGGCATCAAGAAACATCAGTGTGTGTGCATCAGTGAGTGTGTGTGTGAGATTGTGTGTCTCTGAGTGAGTGTGTGTGTGTATGAGATTGTGTGTTTGAGTGAGTGTGTATGAGATTGTGTGTCAGTGAGTGAGTGTATGAGATTGTGTGTTTGAGTGAGTGTGTATGAGATTGTGTGTCAGTGAGTGTGTATGAGAGTGTTTGAGTGAGTGTGTGTATGAGATTGTGTTTGAGTGAGTGTGTGTGTGTATGAGATTGTGTGTTTGAGTGAGTGAGTGAGTGAGTGTGTCAGTGTGTGTATGAGATTGTGTCTCTGAGTGAGTGTGTGTGTGAGATCGTGTGTCTGAGTGTGTGTCAGTGAGTGTGTGCATGAGATTGTGTTTGAGTGAGTGAGTGTGTGTGTGTATGAGATTGTGTGTCTCTGAGTGAGCGTGTGTGTGTATGAGATCGTGTGTCAGTGAGTGTGTGTATGAGATTGTGTGTTTGAGTGAGTGAGTGTGTCAGTGTGTGTATGAGTTTGTGTGTGTCTGAGTGTGTGTGTGTATGAGATTGTGTGTCTGAGTGTGTGTCAGTGAGTGCGTATGAGATTGTGTTTGAGTGTTTGAGCCTGTGTGAGTCTTTGTGTGTGTGTATGAGATTGTGTGTCTCTGAGTGAGTGTGTGTCTCTGAGTGAGTGTGTGTGTCAGTGAGTGTGTATGAGATTGTGTGTTTGAGTGAGTGAGTGTGTGTGTCAGTGTGTATGAGATTGAGGAAACATCCAAATCCAATGATAGCTTCACTTCTTATTTCCTTCATCTGATCGATTTTTGAAGGCAGCATAGATGTATCCTTTGCAGTCTTTGATATCCCACAATCCTGTGCATTCAATTCTGTGACAGCTGAGCAAGAAAATTAAAGATGGCATACAAAGCTGCGTTTGAATATTTCAATAAAGGTGCGTTTGCATAATTAAATATTTGTTTAGTTCTCACCAAAGCTTGCGCCATTTTGCTGTAGATCATTAAACTGTTTTAAACATTTAAATAATTAAATGTTGCCTCAGAAGTCTGTCTGAAATCAGTTCATGAGGTGCCTTCATACACAAACTGCCTAACACGTCATTGCCTGATAAGGCAGCGAGGCAACAAGTCAGCTGCCTTGATTTTCGGATACAGCCGTAAGGTCAGAATTGACCCTTTGCTGGAAGTTTGATTGACAGGCGATCTGACCAATCATAAGCCTGAATCCGCCATTTTGTGCGACAAAGCAGTCAGGGGAGTTAGTAGATTAACGTTGGTGAACTTGAACTTGAAAAATTGTGTGTACTCACATCTTTCCGCACTTGAAACAACATTCCTTCTGATGTTCATTCATGTTTATTTGATGCTATAAATGAACTAGTATGAAGAGATGATCGGTTCACGAGGAGCTCCAGCGATCTGTCACCACACATTAAAGAGACGCTAGACGCTATTTATTGATTTAACTTCTTTAAAAAAATCCAATATTTGAAATTTTTAAACTTTCATATTAAAAGTAACCTTCTCTATCTTGTCTGTCGACGTGTTGTCAGTGTCCTCTTTGCTCCAGGATGTATTTTTCACTGTGTGAGAACATGATGTGTGGCGTGAGAACGCATGGCTTGTCGGACAAAAGGGGGCGGGTCTTTGCGAAGGGTCAATTGGGTGATATAAAGTCGCACTTCTGACTTTATATCTCAGAATTGTAAAATATAAACTCACAATTCTGAGAAAAAACATCAGTCTTTTTTCCCGTCACAACTGGAAATTATAGCATGCGATTGTGAGTTTACATCTTGCCAGTCAGAATTGTGAGATAAGAAGTCACAATCACCTTTTTTTATTTATTATGTCTTTGCGGAAACAAGCTTCCAACCAAAATAGAGTTCAAAACTGAACAGAACAAGAAAAAAGAGGTTTTGCCTGCAGTATCTCGCCTTAAATCTGAGATTTTCAGGAAGCTGAGAAACTCTTTCCTCACCTGAATCTGGTGTTTGGACGGCAGCTGAACGATGGCTGTGCCGTTGACTTTCCGCAGCAACACTCCACACGTTCCTGGAGACGAGAAAAGAGTCACTCATGACTATCTCACTGCGATCATGTGTTCCTGTACATTCGCGTCGGCGCTGACCTGCGGCGCGGATGTACTGAGCTCCTTTCCCGGGGTACAGCTCCAGATTATTGATGAGCGTGCCGACGGGAAGAGCACCGAGTGGATGGGAGTCTCCCTCTTTGGCCAGAACTGCCATGCGTCCGATGGCGCTGGACGTTTTGATCAGATCTCCGGCCTCCATGTTCTCGGTGGCGATGATCCAGCGCTTGCGGCTTCCACCGGCGACCAGAGCGATGTCAGCTGATCTGAGTAGAGAAGAACACGCGTGACGAGGAGCAGAGCCGGGGTCACGTGACCGTGAGGACGCACACTGACCTGCAGGGGTCGTATCTCACTTCCACCACCTTCTCCACGATGGGCTGGCCCTCTCGGCCGGGTTCGTAACGCAGCCGCTGGAAGTCGATCATCCGGTAGCGCTGCTTGTGACCTCCACCGATGCCGTGTGTGACGATCCTTCCTGCAGCACAAAACACGGTCCGCTTGTTGTGTGAACACGAGGAAATGAAGGTGTGGTAAATGATGCGCACAGTAACTTCACATTGATCATCTGAGGCTAGTGTGTGTTTGTGTGTGTCAGTGAGTGTGTATGAGACTGTGTTTGAGTGAGTGTGTGTGAGACTGTGTTTGAGTGAGTGTGTGTGAGACTGTGTTTGAGTGAGTGAGTGTGTGTGAGTTTGTATGTGTGTGTATGAGATTGTGTGTCTCTGAGTGAGTGTATGAGATTGTGTGTTTGAGTGAGTGTGTGTCAGTGTGTGTATGAGATTGTGTGTTTGAGTGAGTGTGTACGAGATTGTGTCTCTGAGTGAGTGTGTGTCAGTGTGTGTGTATGAGATTGTGTTTGAGTGAGTGTGTGTGTCAGTGAGTGTGTATGAGATTGTGTGTCTGAGTGTGTGTCAGTGAGTGTGTATGAGATTGTGTGTTTGAGTGTGTGTGTATGAGATTGTGTATCTCTGAGTGAGTGCGTTTCAGTGAGTGTGTGTGTATGAGATTGTGTATCTCTGAGTGAGTGTGTTTCAGTGAGTGTGTGTGTATGAGATTGTGTCTCTCTGAGTGAGTGTGTTTCAGTGAGTGTGTGTGTATGAGATTGTGTATCTCTGAGTGAGTGTGTTTCAGTGAGTGTGTGTGTATGAGATTGTGTCTCTGAGTGAGTGTGTTTCAGTGAGTGTGTGTATGAGATTGTGTGTCTCTGAGTGAGTGTGTTTCAGTGAGTGTGTGTGTATGAGATTGTGTGTCTCTGAGTGAGTGTGTTTCAGTGAGTGTGTGTGTGTATGAGATTGTGTCTCTGAGTGAGTGTGTTTCAGTGAGTGTGTGTATGAGATTGTGTGTCTGAGTTAGTGTGTTTCAGTGAGTGTGTGTGTATGAGATTGTGTATCTCTGAGTTAGTGTGTTTCAGTGAGTGTGTGTGTATGAGATTGTGTATCTCTGAGTGAGTGTGTTTCAGTGAGTGTGTGTGTATGAGATTGTGTCTCTGAGTGAGTGTGTTTCAGTGAGTGTGTGTGTATGAGATTGTGTATCTCTGAGTGAGTGTGTGTATGAGATTGTGTGTCTCTGAGTGAGTGTGTTTCAGTGAGTGTGTGTGTATGAGATTGTGTATCTCTGAGTGAGTGTGTTTCAGTGAGTGTGTGTGTATGAGATTGTGTGTCTCTGAGTGAGTGTGTTTCAGTGAGTGTGTGTGTATGAGATTGTGTGTCTCTGAGTGAGTGTGTTTCAGTGAGTGTGTGTGTATGAGATTGTGTGTCTCTGAGTGAGTGTGTTTCAGTGAGTGTGTGTATGAGATTGTGTGTCTCTGAGTGAGTGTGTTTCAGTGAGTGTGTGTATGAGATTGTGTGTCTGAGTTAGTGTGTTTCAGTGAGTGTGTGTGTATGAGATTGTGTATCTCTGAGTGAGTGTGTTTCAGTGAGTGTGTGTGTATGAGATTGTGTATCTCTGAGTGAGTGTGTTTCAGTGAGTGTGTGTGTATGAGATTGTGTATATCTGAGTGAGTGTGTTTCAGTGAGTGTGTGTATGAGATTGTGTGTCTCTGAGTGAGTGTGTTTCAGTGAGTGTGTGTGTATGAGATTGTGTATCTCTGAGTGAGTGTGTTTCAGTGAGTGTGTGTGTATGAGATTGTGTATCTCTGAGTGAGTGTGTTTCAGTGAGTGTGTGTGTATGAGATTGTGTATCTCTGAGTGAGTGTGTTTCAGTGAGTGTGTGTGTATGAGATTGTGTATCTCTGAGTGAGTGTGTTTCAGTGAGTGTGTGTGTATGAGATTGTGTATCTCTGAGTGAGTGTGTGTGTATGAGATTGTGTATCTCTGAGTGAGTGTGTTTGAGTGAGTGTGTGTATGAGATTGTGTGTCAGTGAGTGTGTGTATGAGATTGTGTGTCTCTGAGTGAGTGTGTTTCAGTGAGTGTGTGTGTATGAGATTGTGTATCTCTGAGTGAGTGTGTTTCAGTGAGTGTGTGTGTATGAGATTGTGTGTCTCTGAGTGAGTGTGTTTCAGTGAGTGTGTGTATGAGATTGTGTGTCTCTGAGTGAGTGTGTTTCAGTGAGTGTGTGTGTATGAGATTGTGTCTCTGAGTGAGTGTGTTTCAGTGAGTGTGTGTGTATGAGATTGTGTGTCTCTGAGTGAGTGTGTTTCAGTGAGTGTGTGTATGAGATTGTGTGTCTCTGAGTGAGTGTGTTTCAGTGAGTGTGTGTGTATGAGATTGTGTGTCTCTGAGTGAGTGTGTGTATGAGATTGTGTGTCTCTGAGTGAGTGTGTTTCAGTGAGTGTGTGTATGAGATTGTGTATCTCTGAGTGAGTGTGTTTCAGTGAGTGTGTGTGTATGAGATTGTGTATCTCTGAGTGAGTGTGTTTCAGTGAGTGTGTGTGTATGAGATTGTGTATCTCTGAGTGAGTGTGTTTCAGTGAGTGTGTGTGTATGAGATTGTGTATCTCTGAGTGAGTGTGTTTCAGTGAGTGTGTGTATGAGATTGTGTGTCTCTGAGTGAGTGTGTTTCAGTGAGTGTGTGTGTATGAGATTGTGTATCTCTGAGTGAGTGTGTTTCAGTGAGTGTGTGTGTATGAGATTGTGTATCTCTGAGTGAGTGTGTTTCAGTGAGTGTGTGTGTATGAGATTGTGTATCTCTGAGTGAGTGTGTTTCAGTGAGTGTGTGTGTATGAGATTGTGTATCTCTGAGTGAGTGTGTTTCAGTGAGTGTGTGTGTATGAGATTGTGTATCTCTGAGTGAGTGTGTTTCAGTGAGTGTGTGTGTATGAGATTGTGTGTCTCTGAGTGAGTGTGTTTCAGTGAGTGTGTGTATGAGATTGTGTGTCTCTGAGTGAGTGTGTTTCAGTGAGTGTGTGTGTATGAGATTGTGTGTCTCTGAGTGAGTGTGTGTATGAGATTGTGTGTCTCTGAGTGAGTGTGTGTATGAGATTGTGTGTCTCTGAGTGAGTGTGTTTCAGTGAGTGTGTGTATGAGATTGTGTCTGAGTGAGTGTGTGTGTGTATGAGATTGTGTCTCTGAGTGAGTGTGTTTCAGTGAGTGTGTGTGAGAGAGAGCGTGTGTGTCTGTTTTTGTGATTTATGAGGACATAAATTAGTGTAATGACAGCAGTATTACACTGGTATTACACCATAAACATGTAATATGAGGACATTTCATGAGTAGCTTTAAAAACATACTAAACAATGTTTTATTAAAAATGTAAAAATGCAGAATGTTTTCTGTGATGGGTAGGTTTAGGAGTAGAGTTAGTGTAGGTGGAGAGAATGTACAGTTTGTACAGTATAAAAACCATTACGCCTATGGAATGTCCTCATTAAGATAGCAAAACAAACCTGTGTGTGTGTGTGTGTGTGTGTGTGTGTGAGTGTTTGTGACCTGTGTAATCTCGTCCTCCGGTCTTCTTCATGCCGATCGGTCTCACAGTGTATTTCTCTCTCTGTTTCCACAGGCTCCGGTTCTGCCGCTGACACGCGCTCGTCATGAAGCTGCGACATCCGGACAGATCCGCGGAAACACCGGAGAGACTCGCGATCTGATTGATGACATATTATACATAATCAGCTGAAGTGATGGCAGGTAATGTCTGATGAAGAAAAGATGAAGGTCTGACCTGAGACGAGACAGTCCGCGCGCCCGACAGAGACAGAGCGTGCAGTGCGCGTGACAGCAGACTCACGCTCATCCTTAATCTGAACAAACTCGCAATGCAAGACCGCAGAAAATAAAAGCGATAATAACTGATAAATGAATCACTGCACCACAGATGAAACCTTATCAAACATGCTTCGTCAAGAGCATCATTAGTTTAGCGCTGATATAAACACACACTAAAATAAATCCAAACTCTCTGCCCTTCAGCACATTCGCAGCAGGTTCACGGTGTCGCGCTGAGCTGACGTCACACTCTATTTCTTCTGCGCGTTCTGGACAGAGGACGCCGTGCGCGACACCGCCACCTGCTGCTATGTATTTGTGAAGAACACATAAAATACACAAATATTTGTGTTTTCTGTTATTGATAATTATTAATGTTTATCATTAGAATAGTAATATGCCTAATAATAATAATACTTCTATCTCTATTTATATAATATAGAATATATGAATGAGTTTTCAGCACAGATCTGTTTTGGGTGTTCTTCACTGTCTCTGGTATACCAAATGGTTCTTATAATAATGATTAATAGCGAGGAAACCGATTAGGCGAATATTATTTTCTGAAGGTTGTTTGGATTTTTTGTTTTTAGGAGATGAAAGCCACGCCCATCTGCCAACAGCCGCCTGAAGAGTGACGTCATTTCTACCGACGCGTCTGTGCGTCTACGCACGCGCAGTGTCACATCCATAGTGGACATCTTGGAATTAAAGGGGATCCAAACGAATCCTTACAAAAGCAACGATTTCAGGTGTGAGATCTCTCTTTCTAAAGCGCGTTCACGCTGCTGTGTGTTATATGAGTGTGTTTGAACTGTTCTAGATGCGCGTATACGGATGAAGTGCGTTTCGCGGTCTCTGAGGGAAGGATCAGCCGCTGAGGTGTGTGTCTGTGTCTGTCTAGACTCAAAATATAGTGTGCTAACCATCTAGACCGCATTCAGGATCCTCACAGACTCAAAACACGTAACGTTAGTGTGTCGTCTATCAAGACGACCAGCAGTCCACTTAGACTATATATAATATTGATGTGTGTGTTTATTTATATTTATGATCATATTATATATTTATATCTATGATCATATTTATATATATATATACAGTACTGTGCAAAAGTTTTAGGCAGGTGTGAAAAAATGCTGTAAAGTAAGAATGCTTTCAAAAATAGACATGTTAATAGTTTATATTTATCAATTAACAAAATGCAAAGTGAGTGAACAGAAGAAAAATCTACATCAAATCAATATTTGGTGTGACCACCCTTTGCCTTCAAAACAGCATCAATTCTTCTAGGTACACTTGCACACAGTTTTTGAAGGAACTCGGCAGGTAGGTTGGCCCAAACATCTTGGAGAACTAACCACAGTTCCTCTGTGGATTTAGGCAGCCTCAGTTGCTTCTCTCTCTTCATGTAATCCCAGACAGACTCGATGATGTTGAGATCAGGGCTCTGTGGGGGCCATACCATCACTTCCAGGACTCCTTGTTCTTCTTTACACTGAAGATAGTTCTTAATGACTTTCGCTGTATGTTTGGGGGCGTTGTCATGCTGCAGAATAAATTTGGGGCCAATCAGATGCCTCCCTGATGGTATTGCATGATGGATAAGTATCTGCCTGTACTTCTCAGCATTGAGGATACCATTAATTCTGACCAAATCCCCAACTCCATTTGCAGAAATGCAGCCCCAAACTTGCAAGGAACCTCCACCATGCTTCACTGTTGCGTGCAGACACTCATTCGTGTACCGCTCTCCAGCCCTTCGGCGAACAAACTGCCTTCTGCTACAGCCAAATATTTCAAATTTTGACTCATCAGTCCAGAGCACCTGCTGCCATTTTTCTGCACCCCAGTTCCTGTGTTTTCGTGCATAGTTGAGTCGCTTGGCCTTGTTTCCACGTCGGAGGTATGGCTTTTTGGCCGCAAGTCTTCCATGAAGGCCACTTCTGACCAGACTTCTCCGGACAGTAGATGGGTGTACCAGGGTCCCACTGTTTTCTGCCAATTCTGAGCTAATGGCACTGCTCGACATCTTCCGATTGCGAAGGGAAGTAAGCATGATGTGTCTTTCATCTGCTGCAGTAAGTTTCCTTGGCCGACCACTGCGTCTACGGTCCTCAACGTTGCCTGTTTCTTTGTGCTTCTTCAAAAGAGCTTGGACAGCACATCTGGAAACCCCTGTCTGCCTTGAAATTTCTGCCTGGGAGAGACCTTGCTGATGCAGTATAACTACCTTGTGTCTTGTTGCTGTGCTCAGTCTTGCCATGGTGTATGACTTTTGACAGTAAACTGTCTTCAGCAACCTCACCTTGTTAGCTGAGTTTGGCTGTTCCTCACCCAGTTTTATTCCTCCTACACAGCTGTTTCTGTTTCAGTTAATGATTGTGTTTCAACCTACATATTGAATTGATGATCATTAGCACCTGTTTGGTATAATTGTTTAATCATACACCTAACTATATGCCTACAAAATCCCTGACTTTGTGCAAGTTTACCTTGAAGAATTGATGCTGTTTTGAAGGTAAAGGGTGGTCACACCAAATATGGATTTGATTTAGATTTTTCTTCTGTTCACTCACTTTGCATTTTGTTAATTGATAAATATAATCTATTACCAAGTTTATTTTTGAAAGCATTCTTACTTTACAGCATTTTTTCACACCTGCCTAAAACTTTTGCACAGTACTGTATATATATATTTTATTTTTTTATTTATTTATTATTATTTATTTATTTTTATATGTATGATCATATTACATATTTATATCTATGATCATATTTTATATATATATATATATATATAGATATATATATATATTTGTTTTTTTTTAAATTTATTATTATTTATTTATTTTTATATGTATGATCATATTACATATTTATATCTATGATCATATTTTATATATATATATATATATATACTTTTTTTAAATTATATCTATGATCATATTTTATATATATATTATCATATTTTATATATTTTTTATCATATTTTGTATATTTATATCTATGATCATATTTTATATATATATAAATTTTTTATTTATCATATTTTATATATATATAATTTTTTATTTATCATATCTTATATATATGTAAGATATGATAAATAAAAAAAATATATATAAATATATAAGATATGATAAATATATAAATATGATATATATAAAATATGATCATAGATATAAAAAAAAAATTAAAATTATATATATATATATTTATGATCACACATTATATATATGGTAATATATATATATATATATTACACGATATGATCATCGATAGAAATATATATAAAAAATATGATCATAAATTATATATATATATATATATATATACACTTTTTTAACATATCATATATATATATATATATATATATATATATATAAAATATCTCACACAGAGATGTGCGTAAATAGATGAAAATGTTTTATAATATAACATCTAATATAATGTATATATATGTTATATATATATATATATAACAGATTATATATTTACCAACTTTTCTTACTTGCAATTAATCGATATGACAGCACTATTACAAGCAATAGGACAAATAAATAAAAAAGGACAAAGATACAAATTAAATAAAGAGTGCTAAATATTTTAGGTAGGTCTACCTAATAGTACGAAATACTACAGAAATTGAAAAAGTAATCAAATGTACTCACTAGGGCTTTTCACACTGGACTTAACCCCGTGTTATCGTCATTCTAAACACCGCTTTTAACCCTGGGTAAAGGAACGTTTCACACTTGTAATCCTGCACTCCGGAGCAGGGCTAGCACTGCTTTTGCGGTGCCAAACTTGTACAGTGTGAAACAATGTGGTGTTATTTATTGTTTCACACTGTACAAGTTTGGCACAGCAGTGCTCAAAAGCAAAATAAGGATCCACAATGCTGGAACTTATGTAAACCGGTCACATGCTGTGTTTATCCAATCACTGACACTGCAAATAAGAACCCAGGGTTTAGGACTGTACAAGGTGAAATACCCAGGATTAATTGTTAACCTTAAATGTGAGAAGTGAAGCAAGATGACCCAATATTACATTAACCCCGGGTTAAGAATAACCCAGGGTTAACTATTTCAAGTGTGAAAAGCCCTACTGCGTGAATTAAATACACACTTTTAATAACTCTTTTTAACATCAAGCACATCCTGCTCATTCGTCCATCTTTCTTTATAACTCTAAGGTGTCAATAACTCCTGCCTACTAAAGCTGCATGGATATATTTGCATACGCGACATCTGAAGGATATAGAAAAAGTTAAATCGATTCACACTTCATTTCATTGCCATATATATGTGTGTGTGTGTGTGTGTGTGTGTGTATATATATATATATATATACATATACAGCTCTGGAAAAAATTAAGAGACCACTGCATATTTTTTTTGATTTTGACCAGTTGTTGCTTTTGGCAAATAAATGCTCTAAATTACAATATTTTTATTTGGAATTTGGGAAAAATGTCAGTAGTTTATAGAATAAAACAAAAATGTTAATTTTACCCAAACACATACCTATAAATAGTAAACGCAGAGAAACTGATAATTTTGCAGTGGTCTCTTAATTTTTTCCAGAGCTGTATATATATATACATATGTGTATATATATATATTTTAGTGTGATGTCCATTGAAATCTTTTGTTTGAATGGTTTGTTTGGCTCATCATGTGTGTGTTCTAGGTTTATCAAAGCGAAACTCCTCCTCTTTAATATCGGGTCGGTCACATGGTTAGCCCTGGTTGGCATCACTGTCTGTACTACTCTGTCATGGTAATGGTGGCTGGATTCGGTGTATATTGTTACTGTTGTGTGTCTGATACTCGTCGGACCCGTCGTGCCAGTTTTGGTGTGTGTTCTTCACAATGTGCTTGTGTGATTTACTGTGAAGCGACTGCCAGGGATTCATGTCACTGCATCTGGATCTATTCCAGGTGTGATATCGCGTCTTTAAAGGGAATGTACGGCACGAGTAGATGTGCTCAAGGTGGATTTCATACGATGTTCATGTCAACAGAAAGAGTTTCACAGTGTTTTCTGCAGTTTAAATGTTCTAGATACGAGGCGTGACGGCATGAGATCACAGCGGCTTCTGACTCTTCCCTTGCCCTGATGGTGACACACAACTGAATGAATGAAACGCATTGAGGATCAAACCCATTCACGTATGCTTGTCCAGACAGGCCGAGCGCTCGAGGGGTTCATTCAAGCATTAAAGCTCAGGCCGGATGTTATTGATCAGAATCAGTGTCTTAAACAGGCCTACATCAGTGTCCTGCTCTTTAGCTTCATCATAAACCAGAAGAAAATCCCAGATCGTCCCAGTTTGAAACTCATTATCTTGAATGTAGGTGATTCAGAGCGTCCTCTCTCATTAGAGACCTTCTTGTGTGCGTTTATAGACTCAAATGAGCTTCAACCTGTACTTTCCTGTAGTGTAACACACACTGTACACATGCGGTAGATCAGCCATTCACAGATGTTTCTCAGGCGAACCCCTGACTGAGGTATCGTCTTGAAGTCCACCTGAGATTTAAAGTTAATATTGTCGTAATTTAACAACACATTTGGACATATACAGTTTTCTGATGTCAGTCTATGGACACAAGACATAGGTGAACATACTTATTATTATTTTTTTTTTTAGTAAGTGTTTTATTTAGACTTTTAATTGAAATTAATTTAAAAAACATTTTTAGCAAGTATTTTTATGACTGTTCTCATTTTAAATTATTTATTTTTACATTTATTTTTCAGAAAAAAAACATTTTAGTGTTTTATTTAGACTTTTATTATTATTTATATTTAAGTTATTTAAAAAACATTTTAGTAAGTGTTTTTATGGCTGACTGTTTTCATTTTTAATTATTTTTAAATTAATTTTTCCGAAAAAACCTATTTTAGTGTTTTAGACTTTTATTATTATTTATATTTAAATTAATTAAAAAAACTTATTTTTGACTTATTTATTAATGATTTATTTTTTATTTGGACTGTTTTCATTTTAATTTATTATTTTCATTTATTTACAAAAACAAACTTGTTTTAGTAGGCAGTTTATTTTGACTTTATTTTAAATTATTTATTTTTCAATTTATTTAAATGATATTTTTAGTTAGTGTTATATTATAATTATTGTTTATATATTTTTTTTAAATCATTGTTTATTAAGTGTTGTTGGTTTTTAAATTGCTTATTTTTAAATCATATTTAAAGTTTTATTTCTTTGCTTTTATTTTATTTATTTATTTTTTAATCATATTTTAGTAAGCATTTTATTTTGAAAGTGTTTATTTGAGAAAAAAAAAAAAACATTAGGTCTAACAATTGTCTTATTTTAACATTTTGTATTTTACTTTATTTTTTAAGTGCCTGTTTTTAATTTTTTAATTGTTTTTCATTGTAATTTTAGTTCAATGAATCATAATTAATAATTTGGTGAATGATTAATTTTTAATCAGCTGGTGAAGCCCAGTTTGGGAAGCCCTGCAGCAAGGAGCACCTTTACTCATGTTAGACTTGTAGTTTTGCTTTAGTTGAAGAATTGTGACATTTCACTGTTAATGGTAAATTTTTGGCATCACATTAACCTTATTTCCATCAAGGAAAAAAAACTATATATGAAGGGCTGTGTGTATTTCAGGAAGCTTATGATGATGATGATGATGATTGTGATGGAGATGAAAGTCAGAGTTGCCAGGTCTACTTAATAAAACTAGCCCATCAAAAAGATCCCAAAACTACCCAATGACCCTAGCCAAAATGTAAAAATTCGAAATATGCCACTGCCAGCCTCCCTACCAGAGCCCCTCCCTCACAAAACCCCTCCTTTTATCATTGGCAAAATATAAAAATATTGCATTTCAGTCAAATATAATTGATGCATTACGTCAAACCTTTAACTATAGAAAAAAACCCACGGCAACGGTCTAAACCGCAGACTTGACAACCCTGATGCAAATTAGAGATGGGAGGAGGGGAGCGAATGACTGATGACCTGCGGGTGGTGGGTGGGGTCAGAGGTCACTGTGCTTTAGTCCTGATGTGAATCTGTGGTTCTGATGCCGGGCACGAGTCGTGCGTCTGATCCAGTCTGTTTTCCTCCGGTTCTGGTCTGCTGCGCCCGAGTCTCTGTGTCAAGTCAAGTCACCTTTACTTATATAGCGCTTTTTACTATGCAAATTGTGGCAAAGCAGCTTTACATTAATAATTGGGAAATAGATAGTAAAGATAACATAATTATTGGTCCGCTCTGAATCATTAGCGCTGTGTAGTCAGGCAGCAAACATACATTCAGCTCCATCTGAGGTGCTTTACGACAGAGATTGTCATTTTAATCAAAAGTCAAAGTTTTTTTTTGTCTTGTTTTGCAACAGAAATGTCTGAAAAACCAAGAGAAGCAGCACTGCGTGTGAAATTCGCCGATTGTTTCGTCTCGCTGCACACATTCTTGTACGTGTGTAAATGATAAATAAGTTAAAAACATGAAAGCATCTAACAGAAAGACCGTCACTAGTCTGAATGTTTTATGCAGTGCTGCTGCTTCTCAAAAAATGCAAAAAAGATTTTCTGCCGGGTCTCTCGGCTACACTCTTTAAAATAAAGGTTCACGAGGGGAGTGTGCAGCGAGACGCTCTGTTGAGTTTTGTAAGGTGTAGATGAGCGCCGTCATGTCCTTCAGGTCATTTGGGGTCACGTGACGGCTGTTATCACCGCGTGTGCTGCTGACGTGTGTGTGTGTGTGTGTGTGTGTGTGTTTCAGCTACATCCTCCCCCTCCCGCCTATCTGTGTCTGTGAGGGCGGGGCTGATGATGCTCACACACACACACACACACACACACTCTCTCTCGGCAGTGTTCGGATGGGTGTGGGCCGTCGCTCGCTTCAGTCGTGCGTTTTGTTTCTTGTGTGTCGCTGAGGCTGGAGTTGTTTCATCATCATTGGTGCTGACGGTGAGATCAACACACACACACACTCATGATGGTTCGGTGTGTGTTGGCGTCTGTGGTTCAGTTGAATGTCAGTGTCTCTTTTGTTTTGCTCTTTGTTTCCTCAGGGACACGTGTGTGTGTGTGTGTGTGTGTGTGTGTGTGTGTGTGTGCGGGACGGGAATCTGTCATTGTGTCTGTGTGAAATGAGTTCATCAGGCTTTTTGACTGACGTCCAGAGAGAAGATGTCAAATCATCCCTGGACGTTTCGTCATATCACTCACCCCGTTTCAGTCCTGTAGGGCTAATGCGTCCGGCATCATCTCTCCTGTTTTACTGGACGTCTGAGCGTCGCCTGCGCTAGTTCATCTGAGTTTGATTCCCTCGGCTGTTCGAGCGAGTTTGGTGTCTGCTGTTGTGTGTAAGATTCTCTTGAGCTGATAAACACTGATGCTGCTGAAATGGAGGATTGTGATTATTTGTCTGTAATGATCTTAAATATCTGTGTGTTCAGGTTAAGATGTTGTTTGATCAGGTTCAGTCACGTTTCCTTGTAACTGCAATTCCCGAATGTTTTTGTCAGCTGAACGCATCATATTTTCTTGATGATTTACAGCTAATATTTCAATAATTTAACAGCAAATTCGCATGTTTCTCTGATGACTGTTAATGGTCACATTGCAAATTCATCCTCAGGGTTTCTGTCTTGTTTTCCAGCTCAAATATCTAAAATTTCTTGAATCAAGATATATACTGGAGACGCAAAAGGACTGAAAATTGATGTTAAGTCTTGTTTACTGAAAAATGATCAAAGTGAAGTGAGTTTGTGCTTAAAACAAGAACAAATATCTGACAATGGAGTGAGAAAAAATAATCTTTTAATAGAATATAATAAAAAATAATAATCTGAGTATTTTTCTGACCCAGTTGACAGATATTTCACTTAATTTTCATGCATTGTTCTGAAAACAAGACTTAATATCTTCAGTCTTTTGCTTCTCAAGTAAATGTATCTTGATTTAAGAATATTTAAATATTTGTACTGTAAAAAAAAAAATTGGTAAACAAATAAAATATCTTTTTTTAGTATCTTTTAATTGATGATGTTTTCATGAACTCACGAGCGCTAGTTTGTGAAGCTGCACTACAGGAAGAATCCGATCGTTCATTATTATTTACGTAGATGTGGATGAATCTCTTTCATAACTGTCATATTAAGTGTGTTCTGTTCGTCTGTGGCTCTCATTGGCTCTCTTGACTCTGAGGTTTGATGTCTGTCGTCGCTTCCTCCTGATTGGCTCGTCATGTTGTTCTGTGAGGAAAGAGTGCGATGGCGAATGTATCTGATAAGAGAATGAAGTCAACATCTCAGTGCGTCTTCCTGTCGGTCATCATGATAACGATGATTACGCAATCATTAGGGCCTGTGACTGAGTGAGTGTCCAAGTCAGTGCTTCCTCAAACAGGACAGATGGTTTTTAATTAAAGGTGTGGATGATTATGATTTTACTTTAACTTTAGTTGGTGTGTAATGTTGCTGTTTGATCATAAACAACATCTATAAAATTACGACGCTCAAAGTTCAATGCAAAGGGAGATATTTTCTTTAAAAGAAATTGCTTTTTAAGGACTACAACAAACGGCTGGTAGGGACTACAACGAGCTTCTTCCTGGGTTGGTGACATCACTAACCCTAAAATTTACATAAACTCCGCCCCCTAGAACATGCAACAAAGGGGGCGGGGCCATGTTGGGCTGCTTTAGAGAAGAGGAAGAGTTGTTGTAGTCGAGTGTTGTTGACGCCGTCATTTTACGCCGGACTGCTTCACAAACGAGGGTCAATTCAACACAAAAGATGAACATGACGACACATGCTAGTGATGAGTTGATCAACTCCACAGCAACTACATCAATTTATCCACTAACCGTTCAGAAAAGTCTAAAAGTTGTAACTTCTTCCTGAGTCTCTCCATCAGTGTCGACTCTGGTTTGAACAATGTAAGGATGAACACGTTACTGACAATCCTCATTTTGTCTGCCTGAGATTCTCCAGCTTTGTTGTTGTTGAGCTGTTAAAGCTCCGCCCTCTTCTGGAAAGCATCATCTCATTTGCATTTAAAGGGACACACACAAAAATGGCATGTTTTTGCTTGCACCCAAATGGGGGGAAATTTGACAAGGTATTATAAATGATCTGTGTGGCATTTTGACACATTTTGGGGACAGCAGAGACTTATGTTACATCTTGTAAAAGGGGCATTATAGGTCCCCTTTAAATAAAATATACAACAGACTGTATAATGTGTTCAGTAACACTGCTCTGATGGTTCCTCTGTGTGTTTGCAGGAATCAGACCTGTCATTCTGTGAGTTTCACAGATGTCTCCATTGAAACCTTGAGGCTCAAAGCATCTGACAGACAGTAAATCAGCCACAAACTGACCACCACTTCTCCCATATCACACCTCCTCCATTAGGAAATGATCATTTGAGCTCATTTCTGTGCCAAATAATCAACTCAAATCTGTCTCGTTATGTTTAGGATGATGAAATTAACTGAATATTCAATGCACCTGCGGTCAGTCGTTCAGTCCGCCCGCGTTTCACACACCCTCTTCTCTGCATCATTTCCTGTCTCTGTCTAGTGGTTAGTCTTGGTCAGTCATTATGGATTGGTCATGCAGCAGACGCTCATGATGTGACGTGTGTCAAACGCAAGTTAATACATCTGAACCACAGTGTCACCCGTCTGTCCTTGCTTGTGTTCTGCTGAGGGTTTATTTCTGTGACGAATGTGTGTCTGCAGGCGCAGCGGAGGACGTGCTGCGCTGCATGGAGAATAAGGATGTTATCTAGGAAAATTACAGCTGTTTCTGTGCCGCAGGCCTTTTGCTGTTTGATTTGTGGCTCGAGTTCATCTGAAGCTTGCTTTGGTCGTTTGATGTCGCCTCAAAGAGTGTCTGTTTGACCTCTAAATATCACATGAGCTCATCCAGTGGCTCTCAAACCCTCTAATTCTGTACTGATCTACACTAGCTAGTGATGCACCATAATTTCCACAACTGAAAATTAATTTTTGGTTTTGGCTGAAACCGTTTTGGAGGGACAAAATCATTGATAAAAATGGTGACTTTTACCGCTTAAGTGCTTCTCCGATGGTGTTTTGACAGTGTCAGTGTTTATTTAACACACACACAATGTGGATGAACTTCAAAAAGTAAACATTATTTGTCTTTTGCTTGTAATTGATCTTCATTTTTGTTTGTGGAACCAGCTGCCACTGGTTCGGACATTAAAAGTGTTTTTAAGTTGACTTAAAGGCACAATATGTAAGATTTTTGGATTAAAATATCCAAAAAAACCCCTACTAGAACAGTGTTCTCAAGTTGACTTGTGCACTGACATTATATTACACACACTGTTTCCAAGAATATTTAAATCCAGAGAAATAAGCAATTTTAACCAGGACTGTGTCCGTGCGTCGCCTCTCAATGACATCACACCCTCGAATTCCGGTTTTATTTTGTAGAAACCATGAAAACACTAAAGAAGCTTAAATATATTGTGGGTTTATTAGATGAGTAACTGTTTGGATACATTCATCGACAGAAAACTAATCATTGTTATAGAGCTCAACACAGTAAGTCTTATTGTTTACATCTCATTTTCTTCATTTATCGAGAGTACCATGTTTTACCGTGACTAATATTGATCTATCTGACTGCAGTGGGATAGTTAATAAAGTTGCAACTTTATAACACACAAATATGTCTAATCTGATAAAGAGCGCTGTTACCCCACACACACGACCGGAAGAAGCGGAATTGGCGACTACGGCATAATAAAAGCTCCCCTGCTCTCGAGGCGTGTGTGATGCTAGCGGTCGGTCCAGTCGCCTCGTTACACTCCAGAGGCGTCCAGCCCTGAATATGATTTCTGCCCGAGTCCTGATAGATTCTTTTCTACCGGCTGTAGACGTAAAGACGACACCTCCCATGATTCCGCAAAATCAAGGCGTCATCAAGCTACGACCTTGTTTTGAAATAAGCGACCTCTAGTGGCGAAAAATTACATATTGTGCCTTTAAGACACATTTTTATTCATTGGCGATGCCATAAAAGAAAGATTTTTGGTTCTCCAAAGAACCTTTCAGTTCAGTTCTTAAATTAGCCTAACCATTTTTTCTTAGTGTGAAGAACATTTTAATAATCCAAAGAAACTTTTTCCTCTATAATGAACCTTTAGTGGATGTTAAAGGTTCTTTGTGGAACCGTTGATTCAATAAAGAATCTTTGTTTTTAAGAGCATATGTTTTCTGTTGATGCATGAACAAAATTTCCCTGAACATTTGAAACTTTGTGTTTTGTTTTGTTTGATGAGCTTTCAATCAGTTTTTTAATAATATTCAAACAATTAACATGGCTTTGATGTTTTTATATGTGCCAGGACAGATTGCTGTAGAATTTCGGTTTCTGTGAACATTGTTTCCGGTGCATCACTACCACTAACCTTCATCATCGTCTCTCTGTGTTCTCAGGCCGCTCCACTGCTAGATCATGTCCACGATGGTGTACCCTCGTGATGAAAAGCTGGAGAAGTTATCGCAGGAGGAGATCATCTCCAACACCAAGCTGGTGATCCAGGGCCTGGAGGCTCTGAAGAACGAGCACAACTCCATCCTGCACAGCCTCCTGGAGACCATCAAGTGCCTGAAGAAGGATGAGGAGGCCAACGTGGTGCACGAGAAGTCCAACCTGCTCCGGAAATCTGTGGAGATGATTGAGCTGGGGCTGGGCGAGGCTCAGGTGAGGCGCCAGGGTCAGAGGTCACGATTCGTGTTCAACCATCCTGCATTTCATTTACTCCCTGATATACTCAGGTTCTTCACTTAGGAGTAAAAAGAAATACTTTTGTAGGGATACACTGTTACAAAAAACATCCCAACGGCACCAAATTTAGATGAATAGTAAATGTGCTCTGCGCTTTCCTCTCAATAAAAAAATAAACACATAAAAATGAGAAAACAGCAGTTCAGCATCTGATCATAGCATGTCAGATCACCATGTCACATGACACTTATTTATACAGCACTTTAAACAATTGATTGCTTTAGGTTTACAGTAATTAAACATAAAAACAGTATCGGTGTCACTTTAAATTTGAATTACAGCTTCAGTTTCTGCTATAAAGTGACTGTCAGATTATGTCAGTCACATGAACTGAATGCGGTTTCATATTGACTTCAGAGATGGAACAAATGTGTCACAGTGCTTACTGTGGCTAAAACTAAAGACAGAAGGAGGAACTTGTGATCATGTGACCGTGTCTTGGTTTTCTAGGTTATGATGGCTCTGTCCAACCATCTGAACGCGGTGGAGTCGGAGAAGCAGAAGCTGCGCGCTCAGGTGCGGCGACTCTGTCAGGAGAACCAGTGGCTGCGGGACGAGCTGGCCAACACACAGCAGAAGCTGCAGAAGAGCGAGCAGAGCGTGGCACAGCTGGAGGAGGAGAAGAAACACCTGGAGTTCATGAACCAGCTCAAGAAGTATGACGAGGACGTGTCGCCTTCGGTGAGATGATGATGATGATGCACGTTTAGTCACCTCTAGCGCTACCAGTATTAAAGTGTGTGAGTGCAGCGTTTATGCGACTGATTCCTGAAATCGTGCGTTTCTTGCGATCTGAGATCTTTGGCTTTGTGAGTGTCTGAGCTCAGCAAAAACCCCTGAGATCTGCATTCTCATGCTGGGAACCTTTTTAAATGCTGCCAAGATTAGAAAGACGAGAAAGAGCCTTTCAGAACAGAGATCTGGCTCCTGTACCAGATAACAGTGGGAAAAAATTGCTGCAAGAGGAAAGTCACTGTAACCAGTGTCGCATTTAGTAGACATGCTGAACCAGGACTCGATTAATGATTTTTCTGGTCGACTAGTAGTCGTTCATTCTAAGCGATTAGTTGACTAATCGCACTTTATTAATAAACCATATAAATCATAATTATTAGGCTTTAATGTCTACATGGTTTAATCAGCAATGATTATGAATGCGT
Source organism: Zacco platypus (assembly GCA_038088235.1). Taxonomy (NCBI): domain Eukaryota; kingdom Metazoa; phylum Chordata; class Actinopteri; order Cypriniformes; family Xenocyprididae; genus Zacco; species Zacco platypus. Next base: position 3,983,389 of record CM076078.1, on the reverse strand, counting down.
CGGGGGAAAAACAGCAAAGAGACTGCTTTACCAGTTGAATAATTAATTGATAAACTAGTGTTTTTGGCTGCAGTGACGAAGCTGATGAAGCTGACTCGTCATCCCTGCAGTAGTGGGTGCATCTATATGCACGTTTCATTACATAACCTAAGAATATGTGTTTTCCCAATTGAATTGGTTCATTTAAAAGTAGACATTTCGCTTTCTATAGATATATTTTTTTTATGTTTTTTTATGTTTCAAATTTACATGGAGTTTCGGTTGTTTTTTTTGGGGGGGGCGCACTCCATTTCACAGAGACAGACGACAGATATCACACCCTGTTTGCTTTCATTATTTTACAAAAGCACAATGATTTGTTGTTATTGTGAGTGCACACAGATAAAAGACTCTTTACAGATTCAAAATATGTATTACTCTTTTCTGTATGACCAAAATTACATTTACATTTAGTCATTTAGCAGACGCTTTTATCCAAAGCGACTTACAAGTGAGGAAAACAAACAAGCGATTCTTCATGAATTGGCAAATAACACAGGACGTGCTCACAATACAAGTTTCATACATTGCTCAGTACCATAAGCTAGAGTAGGAAGGGAAAAAGGGGGAAGGATAGGTTTTTTTTTTTTTTTTATGAGGGGATTAAGTGTTCACGGAAGAGGTGAGTTTTCAGCTGTCTCTTGAATATTGCCAGGGAATCTGCGTTCCTGATGAAAGTAGGGAGATCATTCCACCAGCAGGGAGCAGTGAAGGAGAATGGAGTATTTTAAAGGGTTAGTTCACCCAAAAATGAAAATTCTGTCATTAATTCCTCTCCCTCATGTCGTTCAACACCTGTAAGACCTTCGTTCATCTTCAGAACACAAATTAAGATGAAATCTTAAGTCTCTATTGACAGAAAGAGAATTCACACTTTCAGATGCCCAGAAAGACACTAAAACATATTTAAAACAGTTCATGTGGTTCAACCTTAATATTATAAAGCGACGAGAATACTTTTTGTGCGGCAAAAAAACGAAATAATGACTTTTCAACAATATCTAGTGATGGATGATAGTGATCAGTGGTTCGGAGCGACAATGTCACGTGATTTCTGTAAACAGGGCTTCGTTACGTTATCATTGTTTTACAATTTCAATACTTCATGTGACTTTGGCAGTTTGATACGCGAACCGAATCACTGATTCGAAATATGTTTTAGTGTCTTTCTGGGCATCTGAATGTGTTCATTATCTCACTGAACCATCTGATTTCATCAAAAATATCTTCATTTGTGTTCTGAAGATGAACGAAGATCTTACGGCTGTAGAACGACATGAGGGTGAGGAATTAATGACTGAATTTTCATTTTTGGGTGAACTAACCCTTGCAATTGATCGCACTGGCGCCTCCATGTTAGCTGTCATGCAGTAAGCGCGCTACATATTCAGCTTTCACACTCCACACAAACAGTTAAATAGCTCACATTTTTCTAGGTTAACGTTAAAGCGAGCGGCCATGTAAAGTAAAAAAAAAACAGAAACAAATCTATCCTTTCCTCTAATCCCTCCCTATTCTAGCTTATGCTACTCTGAGTAATGTCTGAAACTTGTATTGTGAGCACTTCCTGTGTCTATTTGCCTCTTCATGGTGATTCGCATGCTGTATTCCTCACTTGTAATTAGCTTTGGATAAAAGCGTCTACTAAATGGCTAAATGTACTTAGATGTTTAAGGTGATAAGCCATATTTGAGGTCGGTGAATGATGTAATTTCCACTTAATTACCACTTAGACCTGCTGTTTTGTTTTTTTTATATTCTGCGACTACTAAAATTTTGGTTGACTCATCCTCCTCTTGTCGGCTATACCTATGCTGAACAATACTTCTATAGTACTTATTAATCTTATTTACTGTTCATTTCAACATTTACTTTAAAAATCAAAAGTTGCATTTGTTCATTTTAGTTCATAAGCCATGAATTAACAAGAAAGGAACATTTGCATTTTTTAATTACATGTCTGTCCAGGAGGAGAAAGACGGTGAGCCGCCCAAGGACTCTCTGGATGACCTCTTTCCCAACGACGAGGAGGAACACACTCAAGGAAGTATGTGAACATCATTCCTGCACCCTCACATGTGAGCACTTGTCTGTCCCGTCCCATTAACCCGCCTCTGATCCTTTACCTCTGCAGTGCAGCACCAGCACAACAGCGCCGCCGTAGCAGCCGCGCAGCAGGGCGGATACGAGATTCCGGCTCGCCTCCGAACCCTCCACAACCTGGTGATCCAGTACGCGTCTCAGGGACGTTACGAGGTGGCCGTGCCACTCTGCAAACAGGCTCTGGAGGACCTGGAGAAAACCTCCGGACACGACCACCCCGACGTGGCCACCATGCTCAACATCCTGGCGCTGGTGTACAGGGATCAGAATAAATATAAAGAGGCTGCTCACCTGCTGAATGACGCTCTCTCCATCAGAGAGAAAACACTCGGGAAAGACCATCCTGCTGTAAGTGACGTCTCGCCCGTCTTATTTTCCCCTCACATCTCCGATCAGATTTAGCCTCTCATCCAATAATATTAAAAATATAGCATGAGATTTTAATGAAATAAGTGATTAAGTTTTTTTTTATTCAGTCAACTTTGTTGATATAACACTTTATACAGTACAGCATGTTAAACAATTTTGAATAGATCATTTAAAGATGACCTATTCTGCTCTTTTCCATGAAAAGATTTCCAAAGTCCCTCCAGTGAGAGTTATTCTCTATATCAGTGTCACTGTTTCTGAACTCCCTGAAACGCCTCCATTCTAGTCTTGAGTTTTCTTCCGGGAACGAACACGTCACAATATTCCTCATTTAAATAATTCATATGCAGAATAAAGGGGCGGGGCCTGGTTGAGTTACTTAGTAGTGTGTTGAAACTGGCGGCTATGGTAAGGGGCGGGACATTTCCCAAATACAATTGAAGCGCTTGATCAATCAGAACACACTAGTCCAACTGGCCAATCAGAGCACATTGTGCTTTTCAGAACGAGGGGCTTCATAGAGACAGGAACTAAACAGAGCGAAACTGACAGCCTGGAAAGAGAGGAGCTGCAACAATGGAGAATATGGGGAAAATAATGAACATTCAAGCATGAAAACCTGTTCTAGTAGAGCCCAAAAACAAAATGGGGATAACACTGCATTTATCAGGGATGGGCTACTTCAGTCCTGAAGGTCTCCAACCCTGATCAAACACACCTGAACAAGCTCATCACCATTTTCAGGATTATTAGATTACTAGAAGGACCAAAGTTGCCCATCCCTGGCATATATACACATAATACTACTGTATAATAATACTGTACATACTGTAAATACTAATTGAAATATTAGAGGTGATGAAGCATGAATGTATATATGTGTGCCGTCAAGTGTTGATCTGTGTGTTTGTGTTTCAGGTTGCAGCCACTCTCAATAATCTGGCTGTGCTGTACGGGAAGAGAGGCAAGTATAAGGAGGCCGAGCCGCTGTGTAAACGAGCCCTGGAGATCCGAGAGAAGGTCAGTGAGCATCACAACACCTCAACATTCATCCACACATCAGTTAGGATGGGGGCCCTTATAAGAGGAAGATCATATTTGGGGGTCCATGGCATCAAAAAGACTAAAATTCCCTTGGAGCACATCAGTGACCGGTCTTTCTGTCTGTCAGGTGTTGGGGAAGGATCATCCTGACGTGGCGAAGCAGCTGAATAATCTGGCGCTGTTGTGTCAGAATCAGGGGAAGTATGAGGAGGTGGAGTATTATTACTGCAGAGCTCTGGAGATCTACGAGTGCCGGCTCGGTCCAGACGACCCCAATGTGGCCAAAACCAAGAACAACCTGGTGAGTCTGGCAAACTGCAGTTCTAACTGTAGACGGTATTAAACACACACTTGGTATTTGCGTTTTGCTCTCATTATGCAAATCTGAGCAGAGCTGCAACAGACGGCAGTTTGTGCGGAGCTGAAGTTATGTTCATTTTTCTGTACTTTTTATAATCTAGTCTCTGGAATCAAGGCCGTGTCCTTTTCATATCAATGTTTTTCTCCACCCACACATTCACAGAACCGTTTGTCCTCGTGTACCTGTGCAGCCGTCTCACGCTCACAGTCTTTATCGAATGACCTTCTGCAGCATTGAATGTTCCTCGTCTCTCCGCAGGCATCCTGCTTTCTCAAACAGGGCAAATACAAAGAAGCCGAGGTTCTTTACAAAGAGATTCTAACCCGCGCTCACGAGAAGGAGTTTGGATCGGTGGATGGTGAGACTCAGTGTTTCTCAGAGATGTGTGTTATTCATGCTGATCCGACACTGCTGTAGGTTTGATGTAGAAAACACACGGCAGGAACATGACTATTTACATGCACATCAATGTTCTGTTGTTAAAAGGTTAAAAATTACATTTTCTGTCATTAATTCCTCACTCTCATGTTGTTCAACACCTGTAAGACCTTCGTTCATCTTCAGAACACAAATTAAGATATTTATGGTGAAATCCGATGGTTCGGTGAATCTCTATTACCAGCAAGATAATGAACACTCTCAGATGCCCAGAAAGATACTAAAACATATTTAAAACAGTTCATGTGAGTACAGTGGTTCAACCTTAATATTATAAAATGACAAGAATATACATAATCTTGCTCTGTTTTGCGACTCCTTGTGCCTGAACGGACACATACAGACAAAATTATCTCAAAATCCCTGTTTCGACAAGTATAGTTGTATACATTTACATTTGTATACATGTACAAAGTACTTAAAGTGTTCTTTAGGTAATAAATGGGAAGTAAAGTTACATTTGTCTTAAAACCACTCATTTTGTATTTTATTTATTTGTTTTTTATTTGTCTTTTTTTTGTTCTGAACCGAAAAATTATCCTATATGATCCGTTCCACCACTAGTTGCTAATCTGAGTTTGGCAATATTTCTATTCAAAATGATGATTCCCCAAATCCTGATTCCAACCCTTAATAATAAGGGTGAATAAAATGTTGCATGTAAACATCAGCAGGATTGATTATTTTATAGAATTATTAATAGAAATGGACATTAATGACTTTTATGATTGCATAGCCCGTTTTATGCTGGTGTTAAGCATTGTTGAAGGTGAGAAGTGCTTGAGTTTTAAATAAATCAGTCATAATCAAACTAATAACTGAGCACATATTGCATAATCAACACCAGGGAAATTACAACAGGAGAAGTAACAAGTAACATGCATATGTAGATCAGCAGACTTAAATACAAGAATATTCCCATGCTTGTGCACATATAAACATCATATTCGGATTATAGGCCTTAAACTGTCTAATGTGCATGCAAATGTAATCGAAAAAAGAGTCTCCTTTAGTCTCCTTAAACTCACTTCATTCTTGTTCTTATGAATCGGACATGAGAGACACTGAAGCCCAAAGTATAATTCGCTTTTTACGTGTACGTGAGGGTCAGCGTACAGTGCATGTGACGCGAATTTCATCATCAGAAGAGTACGCGAGTAAAATTATTTAAAATTATTATGGGGGCGTCGATTCTCAAGGTAGTCAAAGAAAAACTGCATAAACAGAACAGACCGGAACACATGCAAGCTGCAGTGACAATGGAGGCCTACATAGACAAGAGATTGTGCAAAGAGTGTATCCTCATTTCTACAACTCTATTATGAAAGCATACAACGATATTTACATGTAACTCGATGTGTGAGAGTGTTCAAAACTGAGCACGCATCAAACGCTCGTGTACGCGTACGAGTATAGCTTGCAAGGCCGTGTGTTCGACTACACGTAAAAAAACGAAGTATACCTTAGGCTTAATACTGAGCTTCAGTGGCTTTAATTAGAGATTGGGTAATCATGGGTAACAATGTCACCTGTGTGTTTGTTTGCAGCTGAAAACAAGCCCATCTGGATGCACGCGGAGGAGAGAGAGGAGATGAGCAAGGTGTGTGTGTGTTTGTGAAACATGACAGATGTTTGTGTTGGTGTTGGCCTGCTGTCACTTACACTGTGTGTCTGTGATGTTCAGGGGAAGCACAGAGACAACACGCCGTACGGAGAATATGGAGGCTGGTATAAAGCCTGTAAAGTCAACAGGTACAACACACACTTCAACAGCTTGATCTGAGTGCGTTTCTTTGCTTTTGTTGTCAGAAATCAGGCGGACTCATAAAGGAGCGTTTCATCAGGCTTTATTTTGAGACTCTCGTGTGATGCTGTGATTGATATAAATTGTGTTCGCCTGCAGTACAGAATCGTTCGCAAGCTGCATGCACAGTGACAAACCAACAAAAGCATTTTTTACAGTGAATTGTAGGTAAATATCCGCTTGTTTTGTAGTATCCCATGAGAAATGATTCAGTGCATGAGTGAACTGTCCAAATGAATCAAACTGAATCGCATGTCCTTGTTTTTCAAATTGATATGATCAATTGTGATACATTTTTGATCTGGCATCCCTAGTTCTGATTCTAAACCGCCGAACACATGACATGATTGATCAGGGGAATTGATTCTCAGGTCATTTCCACATTGAGACCACGATTCTTCGCTGATGTTTTAATGTCTGGCGACGTCCCTGGACTCATTTACACATTAATACAGAAGTGTTACATTGAGTGCGTTTACATGCACACTCTTAACCCGATTGTTTATAATAAACTGACAGTGTGTTCATGTAAACACACGAACCTTTTTGCTTATATCAGCGTAAAGCCATAAACAACTTAAGCACAAACTGACGTATTTCTCCTGGCATATAAACACCTATTAACCTGTGCTCTGTGGCTTATTTAAGTGTGCATGTGTGATATTTGACAGCGTTTTCACTGCGGATTGAAGCACATCCTGACAGCGTTTGGCAGCAGGAAATATATCGCAATCTCCGACTCTTTCTTGAGCCAAGAAATGATAAAAATGTGTTCTGATCTCGTGCAGCCAAAGTAGAAGCGGCTCAGTCAAAATAATCAGATTTATTAATAGTCTTGTAAACGTGTTTTACTTCCGTTGGCGCAAGGTTTGCATGTAAACCAGGACAATGGGTTAATTCGATAAGCTGAATTTTGGGAGTTTTCGGTGCATATGCAAACATGCTCATTAAAACAGACTATCAAAAGCAAAAGCAAAATATAAGAACTGATAATCTACAGTGAAGTGAAGCCTGTTGTAGGAGGATTTGCATTGAGACATCACTGGCTTGCTGTGTTTTGTCTGCAGTCCGACGGTCAATACGACCCTGAGGAATCTGGGCGCTCTCTACCGCAGACAGGGCAAGATGGAGGCGGCGGAGACGCTGGAGGAGTGCGCCATGAGATCCCGCAAACAGGTGCGACACAAACCTCGCTCACTTTGAGAGCAGCAGGACAAGTTTGTTAATGACATTTCATGTGCTTTCTCTCGCGTCTTTCCTTCCTGCTTTTCTGTGGATCCCAGAGCAACTCTGTGAGTCATTTTGAAGATGTTTTTACACCTCATTAGCAATGATGACACCGATAACTAGGGGTGTAACGGTTCAAATTACTCACGATGTATCATGGTTTCGGTACGGTTTGGTATGCACTATGTTCACTGAAAAAATAACTTCAATAAAAATAAAGAAAATAAGAACAAATACTAGCAACAGCACAAATTATTACAATAGAGCAAAGATACAAATAAAATAAACTGAGAGTAGTTTCCAGGTACGGAAATTGAATAAGGTAATCAAACTTATAATAACATAGCATATTTGACTTTGTAAATTAAATATTAATCCTTATTAAAGTTACAAAAGCTATTCAATCAAGAGCAGTGAGAGTTTCCTCGTCTTTTGTTGTTTGATTAGCAATAAAAACACACAGACAGCAGGAATATTAGGCTGCTGTCACTTTAAGACATAATGCACGGATATTATGGATAATATAATATACTGATACTGTACTCATGCCTTGTTTTTCTCGACTGTTTATGTTAACTTAAGACGTAACCTGCCATGTTTGCTAGGATTCTCACTAATATGAGCATGTTGACAATTTTTGAATGTGAATCAAAGATTCAAGTTGAACCGTAGTGCAAGTGTGTGCCGAACCGTGGGTTGAGAGCGGTACGGTTCGATATTTTTATTTATTTTTACCGAGAACCGTTACACCCCTACTGATTACAATCATCTGTTAGAGCGCATGGCTCATCTTTCCAATGATGCTGTGTGTTCTGATGTTGATTTGTATGTGCATCAGGGTCTGGACCCCGTCCATCAGACGCGTATGGTGGAGATCCTGAAGGAGGGCGACGGCGCCGAACGCCGGCGCAGCAGAGACAGTCTGTCCAGCGTAAAGTACGAGAGCGGCTCTGAGGGTGGCGATGAAGTGAGTATGGCTGTAGAGTGGAGCGGGGTGAGTACACATCCACTGCATCCACCAATCACAGCACAGCTGCCGCTCAACAGGTGCCGTCGTGATGACATCAGCATCACACGGCAAAAAATGACGTTCTTCCTCAGTGTTTCTGTCTCGTTTTCATTTACAAACATCGAAACATTCTAAAATCAAGATACATTTACTGGAGAAGCAAAATGACTAGGTCTAGTTTTCTGAAAAATGTACTAAAATTGATTGATTTCATGCTTAAAACATGAACAATGAGGTCAGAAAAATAAACTTGATTCAAAGTGAAAACAAGATTATTTTTCTGACCCCATTGGCAGATATTTGTGTTTTAAGCATGAAATCGCTTAATTTTGGTACAGAAACTTTTTCTTCTCCAGTAAGTGCATCTTGATTTAAGAATGTTTAGATGTTTGTGTTGGAAAACAAGACAAAAACTCTCAGGAAGAACATCATTTCTTACAGTGCAGATGACATTGGTGTAGCTGAATGACACTTTCCAGCTGTCGTTCGGCCTTTTGTCGACCGCTCATGTAAATCATCGAACGGCACCTGTTGAGTGTCCCGCTCTGCTCAAGGTCTTTATGAGCTGATTGTGTGTCCTGGCATGTTTGTGCTTATTTAACATGCTTGTGTTTGTGTATGAAAGTGTACGTGATCATTTCTGACACACACAAGCCTCCCCGTACAACGCCGCACAACATCCTCACCAGAACACGTCCATGTCACATGACCCTCATTATCTTTATGCAAAGTTCTCAAGTTATTGTTGTGAATTTGGGCTTAAATAAGATGTGGTCGTGTTCTTGTGCGGTTTGGTGTTGTGTGACGTCACGAGCGCTGAGACGGTGTGGTGTGTTTAGGATGTTCGGTCTGATGTCATATCCTGCATGTGAAGCTTCATGCATCCGATCATTAACACCTACTCCGTCCTGCTTAAAGAGTCACTGCTAGCGTGTGCAATGAAGTGAGAATAATAACATGAAGCTCTGAACACGCCACTAAAGCACTCGGGATCTCTTGCCTCACAAAGCTTCTTAAAGGGACAGTGCGCCCATGAATGAACATTGACTTGCCTTGACTAGTTTTCAGCGACTGTGTGTTTAATACAAGTTAAAACATGTGAAAGAATCTGTGCAGAAAATAAACACGCAATCGTTGGAAAACTCGTCTGAATGTCACATGCAGTGTTGTGTCTTTTTGTTTTATGGATTGCCATAAGTTTGAACTGGAACATTAGCTGAAAGAGATCAGATGTGTGTGTGTTGTGATGGTGTGTGTTTCTGTGTGATTTCTCAGGCAGTGCGCGTAAGACTGTGGATGTGAAGCTGACATTCATACCCAGAATAAATCAATCTTGCATTCTCAGATTGTTTGTGACTCCACCTCATGTCTCATGATGATCTCACACAGATCTTTCACATTAGACATCATTAATGTTTGTTGCAGTGGTTCATCTCAAGTGGTCCAAAAATGGTAGAACTGGTCGACGTGACACTCGGCGTGTGTTTGCCTGTGCATGCGACCTGCATGAATCTGTGCGCTCGCCATCACTACCTGTTACTAACCAGCCATGTCATCGCAGTTGTTGCCATGACAACCAATCAGCCAATCTGGGCTGCCTTTCCCAACAGCGTCGTGGGCCTAAGCACTTTCAGCACTATGATCTACTTATGAGGCTTTTGGGAAACGCAGCCGTGATCAGTTTTTCCCGACACAGTGGATTGTGCTCTTCCCTTCTCCTTGAGAGACTCGCTGGACTGGATGAGATCAGACAGAGAGGATTTAAGATTTAAATGTTTTTGGAAGAAGTCTCTTCTGCGCACCAAAGCTGCATTTATTTGATCAAAAATACAGTAAAAATTGTGAAATATTATTACAATTTAAAATATCTGTTTTCTATGTGAATATATAGTAAACTGTAATTTATTCCTGTGATCAAAGCTGAATTTTCAGCATCATTACTCCAGTCTTCAGTGTCACATGATCCTTCAGAAATCATTTTAAAATACTGATTTCTGTTTATTATCAATGTTGAAAACGGTTGTGCTGCTTCAGATTTTTTGTGGAAACTGATTCTTTTTATTTTTAGGATTCTTTGATGAATAGAAAGTTCAAAAGAGCAGCATTTATTGGAAATAGAATCTTTTGTAACATTATGAATGTCTTTACTGTCACTTTTGATCCATTTAATGCATCCTTGCTGAATAAAAATATCAATCTTACTCGCCCCAGACTTTTGAATGGCACTGTATCACAGTAATACAATTTCAATGTGCTTTTGATCAAATAAATGCAGCCTTGGTGAGCAGAAGAGACTTCCCTCAGAAACATTAAAAAATCGTTATGATTTCAGACTTTTGACTGTCAGTGTAAATATAAACACTCACACACATCATTGTATATTTGATAATCAGACTGGGATTTGTGGTCTTGCCCCTGCAAATGAACGCACACTTTTTATGTAGAAGATAAATCACTGATCTTTAAATGAAGATCAGCACAGCGTTTACTTCCTGTGTCGTGACCTCAGTGACAGACAGGAACTGGGGCTTTCTCTGCTTCCACTTTTCTTTTAATTGTGCCTTATTAGCATGACAAGAACATTGTTTTAAACAAGATCAGAGTGTTGTTTTAAAAAGCAGCAATTAATGAATTTAAGCAATTAATTACTTTATTAAGAATGATAAAAAAAAATACTTTTTTCAAGAAAAATGCTAGTTAAGATGTGTTTTCTGTTTATCAGCGTTTGGCCATAAACTGAATGTAGTAGAAGTGTGTGTGTGTGTGATGCTTGCAGGGGCAAGAGAACAATCGTCTGATTGACAGACAGACGGGCACAGAGAAAGACAGACAGACAGACGGTCAGACAGGCAGAGAGACAACAACCAGACAGACAGACAAACAGGCAGGCAGAGAGACAGACAGATGGAGAAAAAACTAGCAGAGACAGACGCAAGAAGACAGACAGACAGACAGACAAGCAGAGACAGCAGACAGACAGACAGACAGACAAGCAGAGACGACAGACAGACAGACAGACAGACAGACTGAGAAAAAACAAGCAGAGACAGACGCAAGAAGACAGACAGACAGACAAGCAGAGACAGCAGACAGACAGACAGGCAGACAGGCAGACGGAGAGACAACAGACAGACAGACAAGCAGAGACAGCAGACAGACAGACAGACGGAGAAAAAACAAGCAGAGACAGACGCAAGAAGACAGACAGACAGACAAGCAGAGACAGCAGACAGACAGACAGACGGAGAAAAAACAAGCAGAGACAGACGCAAGAAGACAGACAGACAGACAGACAAGCAGAGACAGCAGACAGACAGACAGACAGACAAGCAGAGACGACAGACAGACAGACAGACAGACAGACTGAGAAAAAACAAGCAGAGACAGACGCAAGAAGACAGACAGACAGACAAGCAGAGACAGCAGACAGACAGACAGGCAGACAGGCAGACGGAGAGACAACAGACAGACAGACAAGCAGAGACAGCAGACAGACAGACAGACGGAGAAAAAACAAGCAGAGACAGACGCAAGAAGACAGACAGACAGACAAGCAGAGACAGCAGACAGACAGACAGACGGAGAAAAAACAAGCAGAGACAGACGCAAGAAGACAGACAGACAGACAAGCAGAGACAGCAGACAGGCAGACAGAGAGAGAGAGACAACAGACAGATGGAGAGAGAGAGACAACAGACAGACAGAGAGAGAGAGAGACAACAGACAGAGAGAGAGAGAGAGAGACAACAGACAGAGAGAGAGAGAGAGAGAGAGACAACAGACAGAGAGAGATAGAGAGAGACAACAGACAGAGAGAGAGAGAGAGACAACAGACAGGCAGGTGGAGAGACAACAAAGAGACAGACAAGCTGACAGGCAAGCAGACAGACAGAGAAACAACAAACAGACAGACAGACAGGCAGAAAGACAACAGACAGACAGGCAGACATAGAGACACAGATGGAGAGATAACAGACAGAGAGACACAGACGTAGAGACAACAGTCAGACAGACAGGCCATGCGTGTGTTTGAAATGAGCTCTTAATGGTGTGCTGTCTCTCTCTCTCTTCATCAGGCATAAAGCCATCAAGAGTTTCCTTCACCCTCTTCCTCCTCACACAGGAAGTGACGTGTTCGTATCATCCTCTGCCATAGCGGGGTGTCCTTTAGTCCACCGGCCTTCAGAGCGACGCGTCTCTCTCCTGCATTCTGCTGTCTTCTTCTCTGTCTTCGGTTGACCTGACGTCGTCTTTGGGCTCTTCGTCTCTTTCTCCTTTCTGTCTCTTTCGTCTCCGATCCGTTGATGATGGACGTCGACACGTTCGCTGTCTGACGTCGCCGTGACCTCACTGATGAACTCTCAGACTGAACCTTCTTTTAACTCTGATGGTTTTTGCTCTTTTTCTCCATTAGACTGTTTTGCCGTCTGTGGTTTTAAACGGCTTCTGGTGTCGAACAATCATTGTGGGTGTTTCACAGAAACCTTGAAACTTGCTCTTGATACTTTTTTTTTTTTGTAATATATAATAAATGATGTTTTGGTGTCGCTTGAGGATGTGTGTGACACACATATCCAAAGTTGAACAACACAACGAACGCAGACGATTTCTCTGCGTTTCGGTGTCAAAGATACGTTTACAGTATTCACTATTAACGTGGCGTTTGACGCATCATCGGCAGAGGCCATATTCTGGTTCTGTCAGTCATACGCGTATTATATTTCAGCTAATTATACTAACGAGAAATGATCTTGTGTGTGTTTATCAGCGGCCATGAGACAGGTGCTCTGATTTTGACACAATATATTTCCAACTGCAAAGGGAACAACAGGATTCACATTATTTAGAGATTTCAAACATGAGCCGTTTTCCTCGTTCGCTCGACTCAATCCCGTGTACGAACAGTGTTTCCGAGCGATTAAATCATTTCATTGAGCTTGTTGAATGTGCTCAAGGCCGAACGCACAGACACCGAACACACATCGGTGTTTGTGCTCGATGAAACGCCTTAAAGACGCGCCACAGAAGCTGATGTGACGGTACTGTATCCAATGTCCGTTCAGTTCAGTTTAGTGCACGTGTCAAATGATGTCTGTGCTCTCGTTTATTTCCCATTTTCATTAACGATGGTAGTTTGATCACCATTCCGAACACACACACACACACACACACACACACACGATGACGATGACGATGCAGTATAAAACGAACAAACGTTTCTCCTGTTCTCTTGGTAACTGACGTGTTTATTCCGTGTGTCGTGGAATGCTGCTTATTTATTGATGGTTTTGGCTCTTCTGTATCTGTTTTATTCAGAGCGTTTGTTCTCTATCATAGCGAGTAGATCTGCAAATAAATATATATAAACGTATTACTCCACTGCATTGTGATGTTTATTGATATCCTCAATAAAGGTTTCATTTCTGAACTTTCTCATGATTCTATATCCGTGTATGTTTAATCATTTTGGTCTGTTTTTATATTGAGATCAAGTGCTTTGAATGTTATTTAATAAATAATGAAACCGTTTAATAATGTACATTTTGAGTGTTACTGCTGTTTTCATTTTTTTATGGGTGCATATAAACGGTTCATGTGTTTCTAATATACAAGAATCAATCCTGGTGCACACAAACAAAATGCTTCCTGTTCTTCCTCAGTGTTTCCAGCACAAATATCTAACCTTAAATCAAGATACATTAACTGGAGAAGCAAAATGACTGAAGATATTAAGTCTTATGTACTGAAAAATGTCTCAAAATGTTGTTTTTTGTTTAAAACAAGAACAAATATCCGCCAATATCCGCCATTTTTCCATTGGCAGATATTTGTTCTTCTTTTAAACGTGAAATCGCTTAATTTTGCTCATTTTAAAGCTTCTTAAGTAAATGCTTCTTGATTTAATAATGTCTAGAAGTTTGTGCTGGAAATACTGAGGAAGAACATCATGTTTTTGCAGTGTGTGCATGATAATTACACTAGACCCAGATCGGGTGTGTGTGAATGTGTGTGTGTGTTGTCCAGTGCAGTGTATTGAGTGTGTGTGTGTGTGTAGGACGGCAGCGGTGCACTGCAGCGCAGCGGCTCCATCGGGCGGCTGAGAGACGTGTTGCGCAGGAGCAGCGAGATGCTTGTGAAGAAGCTGCAGATAAACGGACCTCCAGACACATACAACTACACGTATGAACACACGCAACACACACGTCCACATGTGCAGAGCGTGTTCTCAGACCCTAGAGCCGCTTTGACTTCTGATCGGGTCGGATTTTTAATTAAAAACATTAAAATAGTACACAGAATTAGATTGACTTCGCATAAGGACGGAGTGTTTAATCAAATTTGGGAAGCTTTTCTGACAAGAGGAGACGGATCCTGGCTGATTTTGGTAGTGCTACTATTATCTTTACTAATATTATCAGGACTTTATTATCTTTTTATCGCTCCTGACTTGCCTGATTTTCGTGTGTATGATAGGAATAATTAATTTTTTTAATGTTTTTCTGCTCATTAAGGCTGCGTTTATTTGATCAAAAATACAGTAAAAAACAGTGAAATATTATTTGAATTTAAAATAGCTGTTATATTTAGTAATATTTAGTAAAATATAATTCATTCCTGTGATCAAACTTGAATTTTCAGTGTCACACTATCCATCAGAAAAAAATATCCTTAATTCTAATATATCTTAATTTTTCTAAATGTTTGACCATCAGTTATGTTTATGTATATCTTTTAATATTTAAATTTTTATTATTATTTATAAACTAAGCTCAAATTTATTTTATTAATCTCTCTATTGTTTGTTCGTTGCTGACTTATTGCGTTGATGACTGGTTGTTTATTCTGTATTAAAGGAAAATAAAAATAGCATTGAACATCATGGCAGAATTGGAAGAATGAAGGACTGAGTTCATTTTTCTCCATTAGAGACGTATTCAATTAGATTAGTGCTCATATCAGCAGTTCTTGTTCTCTAATGCTTTATTATTGTGTGCATTTAAAGGAATAGTTCACTAAAAAAGGAAAATATCCCATGATTTACTCACCCTCAAGCCATCCTAGGTGTATATGACTATCTTCTTTCAGCTTAACACAACTGATGCTTTGCAAAGCCCCGCCCCCTTTAGTTACTGTTGCTATGTCTGACAAGCCATGCACTCTCACGCCACACATCATGTTCTCATGTGAAAAATACATCCCGGAGCAAAGAGGACACTGACAATGTGTCAACAGACATATGAAACAGATTCGCATTTAATATATCGTAATTTTTTAAAGAAGTTTAATCAATAAATAGCGTCTAGTGTGTCTTTAATGTGTGGTGACAGATCGCTGTAGCTCCTCGTGAACCGATCATCTCTTCATACTAGTTCATTTATAGCATCAAATAAACATGAATGAACATCAGAAGGAATGTTGTTTCAAGCGCGGAAAGACGTGAGGACACACAATTTTTCAAGTTCACCAACGTTAATCTACTAACTCCCCTGACTGATTTGTCGGACAGAATGGCGGATTCGGGGTTATGATTGGTCAGATCGCCTGTCAATCAAACTGATTGCGAAGGGTCAATTGGAGTTATGTTAAAAAAATATCCTGGCTCTTCCAAGCTTTATAAATGCAAGTCGTGTCAGAGGTCACTCTTCCGCTGGAACTTGAACGCGTGTACGCCCATTCCCGGAAGCCAGTGATTATAGTTTATAAAGTTTTAAATACGGATAGTTTTCTTACAAAAACGCATCATTTCATTACACAAACCCCTTTGTAGCCATATGGATTACTTTTATGATGGATGTTTCGGGCACTATTCAGTGCCATTATAAAGTTTGGAAGAGCCAGGATATTTTTTAATATATTTCCGACTGTGTTCGTCTGAAAGAAGATGGTCATATACACCTAGGATGGCTTGAGGGTGAGTAAATCATGGGATAATTTTTATTTCTGGGTGAACTATCCCTTTAACACGTGTGATCATCGCAGACTTTCCTCCTTGTCAGACTTTTTTGTATCTTTTGCTCTTAGATAATTCATTAGTCTTTTTCCTCTACAGAATGAAACGTGCCGCTTCGCTCAACTTCCTGAACAAGACGGGTGACGAGTCCTACCAGGTAACTAATATAACTAACACTGTTGTTTCATCAGATCGATGAAAGCAGCTGTATTTTATAAAGCGATTAATGCATTTCAGACATTCACCTGAAGAATTTCCTTTCACTGTGGTAAAATCACTGTAACTCACAGCACTGAGTGCCATTGGAGCTCGAGGCTTAAATTCTGAAAGTCGGCATGAGTGATTCACATCTCTTTTATTTAGAATGCGGAACTATTTCCGCTATATTGTGTGTTGCACTTTCTCCCATTCATAGTAATAAAAATACGCCGTCTTTGTATTAAAATCTTTGGTGTGAAACCGGAGCAGCAAACGTGCCCAGTGTGAAGCCAGACCCCCTCGATGGAGTTGATGTTGATTTCATGCTGACTGTACAGAGATGATGGTCGATGGTTTCCTCACGTTCATCTCTCATTTTGTGTGTTTTGTGCTTGTGTTCAGAATCTGGGCAGCAGGCGGATGAGAGACAGTCGAGGTTTGAGCTCCAGTAATGTGGATCTGTTCAACAGCAGTTAAAGCCGTTCATGACGGACCACTGCGCTGCCACTTAAAACACACACACACACGCACGCACGCACGCACGCACGCACGCACGCACGCACGCACGCACACACACACACACACACACACACACACACACACAGACAGAGCTTTAGACACTCCAAAACTACTGTCAATATTCCAGCATGGCCTCATGACGGCCTTTGTTACAATACAAAGCCATAAAATAAGCCCTAGACCCGGAGTCTTCTGGGTCAACGGGACCTGCTGCTGCTTTGGTTACAATGACAACTTATGATTCAGAAACTAAAACATTAGAGATGTCTTGTTTACATGGATGCCTGTTAGAGATTCTTCTGTTACTGAGCTTCACTGGAAATGACGTTTTACAGATTCGCTTGCCTTTAGAGCTCATTTATGGGTTTTGCTGATGTGAGCTGATCTGTTTCTCTCCGAGGGAATGAATTCTTTTCATCTGGGTTCTGTTTTATAAGGCGATTTTGAAACTCATTAAGAAAAACAGAATTGAAGAGAATTTGCAGTACTGAAATAATGAAGATCACACATAATTATTGGTACCGCTTCAGTTCTGTGCGGAGGATGTTTGAAATGCCGTCTCTTCTCAGGGGACACACACACACACACACACACACACACACTCTCTCTCTCTTAATGCTCAGACTGACGCTGCGTCTCAGAAAGGTCAATATATCATGAATAATCAGCTCATATTTTATAATGTGCAGCACAGATATCATGTTATATCTAAAGAAACTGGGCAATAGTCTATAAATGATTCAAGAGTATACATAAAACCACTAAATTATGTCACCTTGATTCATATTTTCCTATGTTTGTATTTCCAGATACAATTTTGAACAGTACATTGTATAGACAAGTTGGTATCAGGGTATTTTTTTCCTATGTATATTTGAGTAAGTGTGGGTCATTGCATTAATATTATCTTTATATATCAACTAATTCAGGTTTCTTTGGTGTGCTAATGCTGTCAGTTTCCTGTCAAGTGCTTGAATAATGAAACACTGAGTCCAAAATCACACTGATTTATCATCAGTCTGTCGTTACAGGACCTCTTGCTGACAAATGAATGTTTATCGATTAAAGTTTTTTTTATGGTGTAAATATTACGGATGATCCTCTCGGTTTGTAAATGTATTTTAGAAAGAGCGAAATAAACACTGAGGATCCTGACGATTTTATAATGGACAAAATGCCTTTGTTGCTTTGAGATGGTCATCTGAGATGATGATATTAGTGATTTACACCACTGCATACTGTGTGTGAACATTTGTCTTTGCTTTTTGTTGTTAAAAATGTTAACCAAAGCAGTCATTCACCTGTGGGGATGAGAAACTGTGTTCTTTGAAATTATATTTCTGGTATTCGTGTCTGATCTGGGGTCATATTGGTGATTGAGGAGGCTGTTAATCTATAAACTTTACCATTCATGTCATTTAATTATTGCCATTAATGCCATTTGTTTCTTTAATGCCCAAATGGGTTAAGAAAATAATGTTCTCAAGACAATAATAAATTGTGCCAATTTTTACACTCCTGTCCAAGGTTGTCAAGCTTATTAGCTGTATCTTTAAAGCTTATTATATTGTATATTTAATGCTTTTGGTAACACCTTATTTTACAGTGTCATTGTTACATATGTTACATGTATTTATTATCGTAATAACTAGAAATTTTGCTTAATTAACCCTAAACCAAACCCTCATCCTAACCCTATAGTAAGTACATGTAGTTATTTGTCATTTCTCAGTACTTAAATGCATAATTACACTGTAATACTGACACCTTAAAATAAAGTGTAACCATTCTTTTTAACCCTCTTATGTCCTCGGGGTCTATATGACCCCGATTGATGTTTCATTCGTTAAAAAAAAAAAATGGTTCCCTTCATCTTAGAGGAATGAAATTTTGTGACTTTTCCTACATTATCTATCTATACATGCACAGAAAAGCTGGGCTTGATTCGGATGTTCTAAAGGTATGTAAAAAAAAAAGTCACACTCATGACCTTTGGGGTCAATATGACCCCACATTGAAATGAATGGAAAAATCGAAAAAAAATGTGTTTTTTATTTTTCATTTGTCAAAAAAAAATCTATAAATCCAGAATAAATCTGAAAATTTCCATACCACAATGAAGTCCTGGTACTAGAGCACAAATGTAATGTGGAACGGACATGATCACTTGCACACACACATGCTCGCGCACACAAACACAGGTGTGACTCCAATTGAAAGCATTTTTTTTAGAAATTGACAAATAAAATCAATAATTCCAGCATAAATCTGAAAATTTCCACACAGAAATGATGAGCACAAATGCAATGTAGAAAAGACATGCTCACTCAAACACACACACGCACACACACACACACATACATTTAAGTATTTTTTTCATAAAAAATTAATATTTCACACGCAAGCTAATGGTATAGTTGAGGAATTGTGTGGTAAATAGGTACAAAAGTACTTTGTATATCCAAAAACACAGCATTACTGTATAGATGAGAAGTAAACAAAAAAATAATATATTATATGTATTATTAAAAATGTAATTTTTTTTTTCATATAGACCCCAAAATGCACTGAGTGTAAACAGGAAACCGCAGACATATGAGGGTTAATATGATATCACATATTTATTTTTCCATCATGTCCAGATTCAAATACTGCGCAGCGAAGTGCGCACGCGCTTCCCGCTAAAACGGGCACGTCACCTGCCGCCTCAAAAAAGCGCGCGCTGCTGCCGTCATTCAAAAACTAACGGCCGTTTAACTGTTATTTAAATTACACAGATTGAACCGCCAAGCTGTTTATTGTCTGAAATGGAGAGAGGCAAGCAGAGATGCCTTTAAATAACGAACAGTAATGTTGTGTGAAATTAATTTGAATTAGTTTAGCATAGTTAACCGAGTACTGCTAATTACCCGGGAGCGGATGGCGGGAATTGCGCATAATGTTACTCTTTCCCGTAAGTTCCGCGGTTATTAAGACGCGTTCACGCAACGTAATTACCGTAACGATTCTGAACTGTATTTAATGTTTTTTTTTTTTTAATGAAAGTGAATAGAGTTATAAATATCGTTAGTTTGATGATGGTAGTCAGAGTCCAGTTAACGTTACATACTGAAGAGTGAAGCACTAGCAACAAAATCGACAGTACACATTATATTATTCCATTTTAACTTTATTAAAATACATAGTGAGTGACTAAAACAATGGGTCTCGTTGACTAAGCATGTGTACGCACAAATTTGTGCGTGGAATGTGCGTACGAACAATTTAAGAACAAATTAGGACTCGACAAAAATTTTTGCAATAAAATTTATCCTAAATTTATGGAAAAATATAGGAACAAATGACAATGAGTCTCCAAATGGCGGCAAGTTTGATTAGAGTGACTGTAAGGAAAGCGAGTGCGGAAAGCCCTAATATGGAGATGACTTGGCCGCGGTTTATGCAAATTACTGTGCATGCGGTCGCTTATTTAGAATACTCCAAATTCACTAAGGTAAGAACGAGGTGCGTATTCATGTGCGTATATGCGTTGTGAATTAAGTGGAGAGGTTTCGTGAGAAATTCTGTAAAACTACGAAATAATCCACACAATTAATAGTGAATGAGACCCAATCTTTTCCATATATATTTGTTTATTCACAGTTTGTTTCCTTTTATTTAACTTACTTTTAAGATCTGAGGTGAATTGTCATAGTGTATGTTGTTTACAAGCTCACAATTCTGACTTTTTTTCTCAGAATTGCATGATATAAAGTTGCAATTGTTATAAAGTTATAAAGTCAGAATTATGAGATATAAACTCGCAATAATGAGAAAAGTCAAAATTATGAGATATAAAATGACAATATTGAAAAATGTCAGAATTATGAGATATAAACTCACAATAATGAGAAAAGTAAAAATTATGAGATATAAACTCACAATATTGAGAAAAATCAAAATTATGAGATAGAAACTCGCAATATTGAGAAAAGTCGAAATTGAGAAATAAACTGACAATATTGAAAAATGTCAGAATTATGAGATATAAACTCACAATAATGAGAAAAGTAAAAATTATGAGATATAAACTGACAATATTGAGAAAAATCTAAATTATGAGATATAAACTCCCAATATTGAGAAAAGTCAGAATTATGAGATATAAACTCACAATATTGAGAAAAGTCAGAATTATGAGATATAAACTCACAATAATGAGAAAAGTCAAAATTGAGATATAAACTCGCAATAATGAGAAAAGTCAAAATTGAGATATAAACTTGCAATAATGAGAAAAGTCAGAATTATGAGATATAAACTCGCAATAATGAGAAAAGTCAGAATTATGAAATATAAACTCACAATAATGAGAAAAGTCAAAATTGAGATATAAACTCGCAATAATGAGAAAAGTCAAAATTGAGATATAAACTTGCAATAATGAGAAAAGTCAGAATTATGAGATATAAACTCGCAATAATGAGAAAAGTCAAAATTGAGATATAAACTTGCAATAATGAGAAAAGTCAAAATTGAGATATAAACTTGCAATAATGAGAAAAGTCAAAATTGAGATATAAACTTGCAATAATGAGAAAAGTCAAAATTGAGATATAAACTTGCAATAATGAGAAAAGTCAAAATTATGAGATATAAACTCGCAATAATGAGAAAAGTCAGAATTATGAAATATAAACTCACAATAATGAGAAAAGTCAAAATTATGAGATATAAACTCGCAATAATGAGAAAAGTCAAAATTGAGATATAAACTTGCAATAATGAGAAAAGTCAAAATTATGAGATATAAACTCGCAATAATGAGAAAAGTCAAAATTATGAGATATAAACTCGCAATAATGAGAAAAGTCAGAATTATGAGATATAAACTCGCAATAATGAGAAAAGTCAAAATTATGAGATATAAACTCGCAATAATGAGAAAAGTCAAAATTATGAGATATATAGGAAAAGTCAGAATTGCAAGCAAAAAAGTTGAGATATAAATTCGCAATTGCAAGAAAAAAGTCAGTATTGCAAGTTATCATGCAATTCTGACTTTATAACTTGCAATTATGAATTTATAAAACGCAGTTGTGAGTTTAAATCTTGGATTTAAAAAAAAAAAAAAAGTCAGAATTGAGAGATAAAAAGTTGCAATTACAGTTACTTTTTTACAATTACAAGGGACTCAAACAACTGTCGAAAAACATGAAAACAGTCGTGGATCATCCAGTAATGTTTACATTAATCACTTTGGTAATACAGTTACTTAAATTTTATATTTTAAACACGTCACTAAGTTACTTGTATTTCGTTACTCCTCAACCCTGTATATATATATATACATTTATTTTTTATCCACAAGATTTGTGAAGAAAAATAGTAATGCGGTCGTTGTTTCCCGATGCTGCCAGCGGGATGCAGCATTGGACCCGTTTTCCCGACGTGAGCGAGAGCGCTGAAACCGGAAGCTCCGGCGAGAGAGAGAGAGAGAGAGAGAGAGAGAGAGAGAGAGAGAGAGAGAGAGGGCGAACCCGGGACCGAGTAAAGTGACCCGCTGTGTCTTACGGACTACAGACGGATCCCTCGAGGAACGCCGAGACTCTTACCGACCGCAGCCGGAATACAGCGGTTAGTCACCGGCCCGACATTCGCCGCGGACACATCTGATGTCCTCGAACTCACAGTGCGCTTCTTCTACATCTCAGTTTGTTGTTTGCGTCTCGAATAATCGTTATTTCTGCGCACTTTCTGAAAGCGTTTGACCTGCGCAGCTGCACCTGTGCGTCCCCGGAAAACATGGACGGATCACCGGGGACAGAAACCGAGAGGATCTCCAGAACAACAAGACGGAGATCCGCCGGCAGGCTCCTAGCGTTCTTCATAGTGTGCTCCAAAGGTAAGATCACTTCACCTGGACGGACACGGTGGAGCTTCAAGCTTTAATGACCAGCAGCTGTTTGAGTGTGGAAACCCATTTCCCATACATCAGAGAAATTATGGCATTATAATTATAAGTTATGATATGATTTACATAATTATATATATATATATATATATATATATATATATATATATTAGTTATTATTTAATATGTCATAATTATAATAATATGATCAATTATAATATTAGATGCATTCAAAATATATAAAAAATAAAAGAAAGAAGGAAAAAAAAGACTTATAGTAAGTGATAATATCAAGTATTTGTCTCGTAAATGACTTGGTGTGTCTTAATTTTGACTGCATCTCATAAATTATAATTTCCATAATTATGGTTTACTAAAAAAAGCATAATTTTTCTCTTTTGTGAGATGGCCCTTCAGTATGTTTGCGCCTGTTTCAGGGAAAGTTGAGCTGTTGTTCAGCTTTGATGTTCAGATTCATCATTGATTGACGGCAGATGATCGGTGTTTGTGGACACGAGCTTCAGATCTCCTGAAAACTGAGTGTTTGTAAATGAATAGTCCTTTAATATCGATCAGGCGTCATTTTTATGTCCCGTGAGGACATCATCATCATCATCATCATCATCATCATCATCATCATGGGTGTTTGTTCAGAATAAGGAAAGGCTGGTTTCTTTCTCACACTAGTTTGGATGGTTTTAACCCTTTCATCTTTTTCATAATCTGTTGTTGTTTGTTGTTTGATGGTGTTTGTGTGTGAGCGGCTCTTAGTTGTGTTCATGCTCATATGTGCTTGTATGGCGTGTGTTATTGTGGAGACACGAGCTCAGACGATGCTCCATCACACGCCTGCGGTGTCCAGAAGCACCTTTTATAGGTTTAATATTCATTATTGCATTCAACAGTGACGGTCTTCCTTTAAAAACATGTTCATTTTCAGAACTGGAGTCACCATATAAAGGTTTTTATGCTTTAGTTCTAGCTTTAGAACTAAATCTGTCAAACTCATTTGAAAACATGATTAAATTGTATTTATAATGTGTATAAACAGCTTAGTGTGTTCTCATTTAGTAGTAAACATGCGTCTGTGTTCATTAATGAATTGTGTGTGTGTGTGTGTGTGTGTGTGTTTCATGCATGATCAGATTCCTCCGTGGGCTCTAGTTTTATATTTCAGGGATTTTCAAACTGGGTTCCGGGGACCTCCGTAGAAAAAATATAACAGTGTAAAAATAAATTATAAGAATTAGATTAACTAACTGTAATTAGATTTACGTAACGCATCTAACAGAGCATAGTTATAGGGAACAGAAAATAATAATGTAATAGCAATGAAGTATTTTACCTGTTAATATTTGACAAGATGAGGCTTAGCTGACCAAATTTTACTAATTACACTAAAAAAAATAATGATATTTTAACTCAATTCAATTATGAACATTGGTTCCACACAACCAACTTAGTTTGTTTTAACATTAAAGGTTTATTTTTAATCGGTGCAAAATTCTTGTGTTGTGACGACACGACTGACTGAAGAAGAATCTATGTAAAATGGTTACGTCCAACCAACTCAATTCAATCATGGACTGTGGTTAAAAAAAAAAAAAAAAAAAGTAAAACCCATTAGAATCAACCATGTTTAACCAACTAGAATTAATGGTTTTCATGTAATTGTAGCTTAAATTAAATAGTTTACATTTAAATTGAATTCTACTAATAATTCTACTTAGATCCAGATCACTATCATGGTGATAACTTTATTATAATAGTGATTTGAATGTTTGTTAGCATGCCCACAAGCTCAACACTTCACAATGGTAACCCCAAAACTTTTAACATAACAGAGACTTTTAAATATCAACATAATAGAACAGTAAACATTAAAAAGTGTCTCCATTTTCTCATCCTGCTGAAAATTACACTTTATTTCAACGTTTACTCTCCCAGTTCAGCTGCTTTGCAAAGCATGATGGGAAGTGAAAGTCCTGGTTGGGTGTACTTGATTGAAACATGTTATTTCAATATGAAAACATCGAGTTCAAAACATCAAAAATGAATCGTTTCAAGTCAATTTAACATGAAGCAATCACGTTTGGACCAGAAACCTGATACAATGGTGTTAAATCAAAATACGTTGTTTTAATAAACTGAACAGCATCAAAAAATCATTTATTTTGAGTGCACAAATAAAAGTAGACCCTTAACCGTTTCGAATGATGTATTACTCATTTCTGTACGACCAAAAACAAAGTATTTTCTTCTCGCTTTTGTCAGGAAAAAATGTAAGTGATCTGCGCACAAACACTTTGACATGCAACAAATATTCGCGCACATTTATTTAAGTGAACACTAGCCCAAGCAGCCATGTAAACAGGCTAACGTTAGGCTATTCATTACATGTTTCAAATGATAAGCCATATTTGAGGTCAGTGAATTTGGACACATGGATTATCCACACTGTTCATCACGGATTGAGTGACTTCGCCACATCCTGTGGAGTTTTTTTTTTCTGCAACAAAAACTTGTGATTTTGTAAAATAAAGTAATCTAACTGGATGTGCTTTCTGCGTCTCGGTCTTTGTGAACTCCTTTGATGAAGAAAGTGCGTCACAAACATGAACCGATACTCATACTTTATACCTCACTAGAAACCGTGAAATGTCTACTCATAAATGAAACCATTTAAATTCAAAAACAAATATTATGTGATTCATATGAAACGATCCATATGAAATTCATCTTTGCAGCCGACAGTGACTCAGAAAACACTACTTTACCTAGAAATTATTAAAATGTTCAGTAAGCTGTTTTTCAGACACATTCAGAATCATTACTTTTCAATTTTTTATTTTAAATGCTCAATAATTATGATTTAGTATTATGTAATGTAGAGCAATGTTACATATATTATACATATTACATAAGGTATATACCCCCACAGTATATAATTAAGTAATTAATTTAATATAAATATGCGATTAGTCGACTATTTGCTTAAATGAACAACTAGTTTTCACAGTAATAATTGGGTTGTTATACATTACAATATATAGCTGCCTTTTTAATTTTAGGATGGTTGTCCCTCGCATGAGAATGATCATATTTGGGGGTCTGTGGATGTAAAAAATTGAGAAGCCCTGTTCTAGTTTACCTGTGTTATTGATTAAACTCTTTCGTTAATGTTAAACTCAGTGCTCAGGGCCTATTTCATGCCAAAATGAAATTTCTGTCATTAATTCCTCACTCTCATCTCCTTCCAAACCCGTAAGACCTTCATTCATCTTCAGAACACAAATTATGATATTTTGATGAAATCTGAGAGTTTTTTTTTTTATCCCCATAGAAAGCAACGTAATAACCAAATTCAAGAAAGGTATTAAAAACAGCATCTACAGTGGTTCCACCTCAGTTTTATGAAGCGACAAGAATACATGAAATGATGTGGAATAAAAACCTAATATTTCCCAGATGCCCTGAACTCGAGTGCCATGTGGTGCTGGATTCTCCTGTTATCTGTGAAATATGTGCAGCCCACCAACATTCAAATATTTACTTCGAGATGCATTATGAAGTCCAGCTGCAGCGTCTCTCAGGCTTCATCTTGTTTCCATTTGGAGGTAAAGAGTAGGAGTTCACATCTATTTATACGCCTCTCTTTAGAGGATGAAAGCAGCTTGGCGCATTTATCATTTACGTGAGCGTATGTGTGTGTGAGAGATTTTCATCAGGCAGCTGAGATATTAAACTTGCATGTTTATTGCATTTTTTTTACAGTAACAATCTTGTCAAGTTGGCTGATAGTGATATCTCTCCTGCCACAGAGTTAGAGAGAGAAAACTGCTGAAAGACGGAGGATGAAGTCCATAAATTGATAGAAGAAAAGCCGTTCAGCTGTGATGAATCGACAGAAAAGGTTGTGTAGCTTTTGAAGGCTGTGATTTTCAGCAGATATCTAGACGGTTGATGGAGAAACTGATGAAACTAGAGTAACCCAGGCCTTCCATGCATGATATTTTTGTCTGTTACTGTAGTCACTGTCAGATTATGTAATTTTGAGGCTGTCGCGGACAAGAAACGTCACTACACGAAGTTTTCCGACCAGTCATCGCTTGCCATCTTTAACGACATCTGTGATGTCATCGAGAAGGCGGCACTATAGCGACTGACTTCCGGAAACAAGATCGTAAACAATCATTGCACCAGTCTAATGTTAATTCCAGCACGCACCGGGTTACTGAAGCACCTCAGCGTTGGTTGTCATCCGATATGACACACTAAAGATATAACCATTGATTCGTTTATGAGTCGCCACGACTCAAACAGATCGTACCAAAAATGGACTGATATCGTGTAGTCTGAACCTGGCGTTCTTTCTCATTCTATCCGTTTATTGTCATCTGGAAGCGTTTGATATGTCAGCAGTCATCCAGTAGCTGTGAGATTGCTGGGATTAACATGTTTGACAAGCAGGAATTGGATTAGCGTGAGCCGCCTACAGATGCCATCAATGAAGCGTGTGTTCTAAGAGACCACAGCACATCTACACTCACCTAAAGGATTATTAGGAGCACCATACTAATACTGTGTTTGACCCCCTTTCGCCTTCAGAACTGCCTTAATTCTACGTGGCATTGATTCAACAAGGTGCTGAAAGCATTCTTTAGAAATGTTGGCTAATATTGATAGGATAGCATCTTGCAGTTGATGGAGATTTGTGGGATGCACATCCAGGGCACGAAGCTCCCGTTCCACCACATCCCAAAGATGCTCTATTGGGTTGAGATCTGGTGAGTGTGGGGGCCATTTTAGTACAGTGAACTCATTGTCATGTTCAAGAAACCAATTTGAAATGATTCGAGCTTTGTGACATGGTGCATTATCCTGCTGGAAGTAGCCATCAGAGGATGGGCACATGGTGGTCATGAAGGGATGGACATGGTCAGAAACAATGCTCAGGTAGGCCGTGGCATTTAAACGATGCCCAATTGGCACTAAGGGGCCTAAAGTGTGCCAGGAAAACACCCCCACACCATTACACCAACACCACCACCAGCCTGCACAGTAGTAACAAGGCATTCATTCTGTTTACACCAAATTCTGACTCTACCATCTGAATGTCTCAACAGAAATCAAGACTCATCAGACCAGGCAACATTTTTCCAGTTTTCAACTGTCCAATTTTGGTGAGCTTGTGCAAATCGTAGCCTCTTTTTCCTATTTGTAGTGGAGATGAGTGGTACCCGGTGGGGTCTTCTGCTGTTGTAGCCCATCCGCCTCAAGGTTGTGCGTGTTGTGGCTTCACAAATGCTTTGCTGCAGACCTCGGTTGTAACGAGTGGTTATTTCAGTCAAAGTTGCTCTTCTATCAGCTTGAATCAGTCGGCCCATTCTCCTCTGACCTCTAGCATCAACAAGGCATTTTCACCCACAGGACTGCCGCATACTACATGTCTTTCCCTTTTCACACCATTCTTTGTAAACCCTAGAAATGGTTGTGCGTGAAAATCCCAGTAACTGAGCAGATTGTGAAATACTCAGACCGGCCCGTCTGGCACCAACAACCATGCCACGCTCAAAATTGCTTAAATCACCTTTCTTTCCCATTCTGACATTCAGTTTGGAGTTCAGGAGATTGTCTTGACCAGGACCACACCCCTAAATGCATTGAAGCAACTGCCATGTGATTGGTTGATTAGATAATTGCATTAATGAGAAATTGAACAGGTGTTCCTAATAATCCTTTAGGAGAGTGTATAACGACAATGACTGTGTTTTCACCAGAATCACTTTCAGAGCGTTTTTATTCCAGCTGATCAATGATAAAAACATTCAGAAGCCATCCTGCTTTAAAGAGATCAAGCATTTGAAGCATTGCAGCACGCTTACAATAAACAGAAGGATGTCGTGCATTGGTGTGAGCTCTATAGCTGTGAACCAGCCTTTAGACCTCTGAATTTATAGAGAGATCTGCACTGTTGTACCCAGTCAGGTCTGAATCCCCACGGAATATCAGCACATTGTTGAGCTTCAGAAGTAACAACACCAGAGTACAAAGAGACAATGCTGTGCAACCTTGGATTATAGTAGAAAAATAGATTGAATAGATGGAAGAGAGTGAGAATGAGGCATTGTGGAGTTGACAGCAATCCAGCACTCATTCACTCATTCAAGGACGTCCTTTAGTGACGCCACTGCTCCTTCAGGACGCTCATGTGACCCGTGGCTCTTAAGTCTGTTTTAGCTTTTGAGACAAGTCTACACATATTATACACTTAAGATTACAAATTTACATTTATAAATGCATATACAGATTTAAATTCATACTTGTAAATGTGGACAGGACAAATAGAAATCTGAATTTGAAGCAGAAAAAAAATCCTTATTATTGAGTAGGGGTGTGCGATATTGACACAAAATGATATCCGATATTCCGATAACGATAATCAAGATGATATTTTGCATTGTTCAAAAATGTTTTATTTGGCAATGTAATTGGTGACAGTGTTTGTTATATCTTTCCATCAGTCGCTTTTTCTGTCATAAGGAACTTTCTTGCTAAATGATTCGGCTGTTTGTTGCGTGTGTTTTTGTTTTGCTCTGTCTGCTGCAGACGCGCCGTGTTCAGCTGACTCCTGAAGCTTTTCATAATCCTCATAGTAGGGCTGAGGATTTATTGCGTTTAAATCGCACACGATTTGGCAATTGACCCTTCGCAAAACCCGCCCCTGTTGCAATGCCCGACAACCCATGTACTCTCTCGCCACACATCATGTTCTCACGCAGTGAAAAATACATCGCGGAGCAAACAGGACACTGACAACATATAAAACAGTTTCATATTTAAAATATTATAATTTTTTAAAGCAGTTTAAACTCTAAATACCACACAGCTGCTCCTTAATGTGTGGTGACAGATCCTTCAAGCGGCTCGTGAACCGATCATCTCTTCATACTAGTTCATTTATAGCATCAAATAAACATGAATGAACATCAGAAGGAATGTTGTTTCAAGCGCGGAAAGACGTGAATACACACAATATATCAAGTTAACCAACATTAATCCACTATAGGCTACTCCCTGACTGGTTTGTTGGATAAGATGGCGGATTCGGGGTTGTGATTGGTCAGATCGCATGTCAATCAAACTGTTTGTGAAGCGTCAATTATTTAATGCGCAGCTTGTCAGAGCTGTACGGCTCTGTGATCAGTAGTAAATGCTTCTCCATCTGAAAGCCAGAGGGCGCTCTTGCGCAGGAACTCAAAATGAGTTCCTGCGGCAGAAGATAACGTGTCGTATCGCTGAAGCTGAATAAATATAAGATTGAAACGCTTTTATTGATTAAACATGACTAATAAACACTTATTCTGTGTAAGAAATCACATCATCTCACAGAAGGATGCTCAACTTTCATTATGAAGTGAGTAAAAATCAAACGCCACACTCTGAATATGTGCACGCAATAGTAATTAGTATATACTCAGCTACATCATGCAGTGAACTCGTGAACACCTCATGCAGCGTTTTGATTGGTTTCTAGAAATGAGTGAAATACTCAATGATATGATTTGGCATATCGTTAAAACATCAATTACGATATTATCGCACATGATATATATCGCACACCCCTATTGTTGAGCCCTGATAGGGAATCATTGTAATTCCATTTAATTTGCAATGCAACCTGCAATGAACACATTGACCAAATGGGAAAATCTGAATTGCTAACGTAATTAGACTCTTGTGCCTTTTGATTTAAAGGAATAGTTCAAATCCTGTCATCATTTATTCTCCTCCCAAACCTGTAGGACTTTTGAACAGAAGATATTTTGAAGAATGATGATGAATTCCATATGATGAAAGCCAAAATAAAAGTTCGGTTTAACTTGAAGAAATTGTGACTGAAATACATTACTGTTGTACAGTAGAATTTACCTCTCAAAGTTATAATAATAATAATCAAATTGTCGAATTTTAAGGAATAATCACACAGTATTTTAACAGTAAACCTCTGTTGTGTAGAATTTTAAAAGATTAAATAAATTGTATTTTTTTTATTACTTTATTTAATAACACAATTTTTGATAATACATATTTGTATCTGTGTTCATGCAGTGTCTGGAGTAACTGCAGTTGAATACTGTAACTAGATATGCAGTAAATATGTTTAATCAGTGCTCAATAATAATAATAAAATCACAGACTTGCCAACCTGTATACGTTTTGCGCGAGTCTGGAGAAACAGGCGTTTATTTATCCGTTCTCAGTGTTGAGAAACATAGCCAACGTGTGTTAAGTTATTAAAGATGCTGAAAATTTGGCTTTAATCACAGGAATAAATTACATTTTAGTATATATTCACATAAAAAACTGCTGTTTTAAATTGTAATTGTTATAAAGTGTCTGATGAATCTGGAGTTTATTGAAAGCAAAATCTGCCTGTCATTGATATAAAGAGTTGTTGATTGTAATGTAGTTTTACAGTGTAGTATTATTGTGATATAATCCTGTCCTGTGTCTGTTGAATGTTAGCTGTTGTTGGTTTGAGATTGTGAAACTCATTTTTGTGGCTCAGGTGTGTTCAGGACTCACTTTCCTTCTACCTGCTGATTGAAACTCACAGCGTGGATAATTTGGCAAAACAGAGGAGGCAGGGAAGAAAACCTGCCGTGCCATTGCATAATCTGACTAATGAACTCCCTCAGTAGTGCTCACAATGAGATCCGCCCTAAGCAACAGCAGCAGGAGGAGCGCAGCGATCACATGGTGACGAGGAGCGTTTCTCTCCCTGTGTTTGTGTGCAAAACTACATGCATCTCAAACAAGATACATGTAGATATATATTAGACGTGTTTCTTTAAAGTCACCATGAAATGAAAGGGTGAATAATCGATTTTCTAAATGCATGGTATAGCTATTTTAAAGCATATTAGATTTAAAAAAAAAAAACAAAAGTTAATTGAATGTCATTTTTAAGATCCATAACTGGATCTTCTGCTGAAACGTCAAACTAATCTCCAGTCATGTCGTGTGCATAAACTCCGCCCCTCAAACTCACGCTTATTTGCATACTTTTGAGTGCCACACCCACATTTCAACATCCAATCAGCAACCGATGCTGTAGCGCCGGTGTTTTAAAGGAATTCAGACTCAGCTTCTCTTCATAAGGTTTTATCAGGTTGACAACAGTTACTTTGCTTTAATTCAACTCATTTTTTAAATAACCTTTTAAGGATTAAAATGTTTTGCCTTTTTAAAATTGTCTCACATATGCTGTACTCCAACTGTCATACCAATGAAGCTGAACTGATTTTAATTTAAATGAAACTTAAATTCTCCAGATAAACGGATTAGTGAATGAAGCTGACTAACTAGTCTGCTGTTGGATAATCCATATTTTTAGGCTCAAATCATATATTCCACATCATCAGCTGAGTTTCGTCCATACGTTCACTCCCCTCCCCCGCTCCTGTCACCGTGTGTTCTTGTTTATGTTGTAGCCCATATTTCATATACTGTACTACAGCTGCCCCCCCCCCCCACACACTCTTCTCACGCAACGTCTCTCAATCCCAACAACACGCTCTCGCAAAACACAGATTATAGTTCAACGGATGATGGATTTATAATTCCGGGCAGATTTACACGACCTGTGAGCCTAAGACGAATGATCTCTCTCTCCGTTTCAGTTTTAAGTAGGGATGCACTTATGAATCGGCCAATAAAAAGCAAATATTTTCACTTCATTTAAGATTATATGCTGTCAATCAAATGGGGCCAGAAAAACGTGTCGGACTGCAACTCATACTGTGTGAAGAACATCTCTCCTTGACTGAATTTAGGGCTGTCGCAGTAGGGCTGGACAATTAATGAATTATTATTTTTTGTTTTGTCTTTTGTCTTTATAGTTCACTGACAAGGTTTGTTCTGTAAATATGCTTGACTAGTATTTTTCCTAATGAAAGAGAGCTCTGATATAGATCACTTTCAGCAGTTATTTTGTCTACAGTTCATAACATTTCTTACAGATTGTAAATCTGATACAGATAAATTATCACACTTACATTTTACATTTTCCAGATGCTTTTATCCAAAGCGACTTGCCTGAGTCATGGTATTGAAGGTGGAGAGAGTGTTGTTCATTCACAATCCCCACTTTCAATTCCTGCCAGCATGGGAATCGAACCAGCAACCTTCAGGTTACAAGCCCGACTCCCTCACCATTAGGCCACGACTAGTATTATGCCAAATTATGCCTTCATGTGATGTGCAACTACTGTCTGTATGAGTGTTTGTGTGTCATAATGCATCAGTAGCTCAATATAATAATACAAAACCGGTGCTCTAAAATCGCTTAAATGTCCAAAATGGCAGATGTGTTGACTTGGCGTTTGCACTCGCCTCTGTGTTGCTTCAATGCCGCTGACTGGACAGAGTCACATGACTACACACGCGGTAGTATGTTTTTAAGGGGAAGGTATTTAAAAAACGGAATAACCGACATGGTTAGAGGTTCTGAATTTCTGTTTCGATTACTTTTCGATGAATCATCCAACCAAATGTTGAAGTTAACGTAACATTTAAAAATAGTGGCATTAAAGCACATTCTGATTGACTCTATGACTCATCCGTAGTTCAAGCCAGGGTTGCAGGTCCATGGTTTTTGGCCAAAGATTAAAGATTTGGCAGTGTGTGAGGAAAAAAAAATACTGTGGAAGTCAATGGGGTCCATCACCTGTTTGGTAAAAATATCTTCATTTGTGTTCAGCAGAAGAAAGAAACTCATAGAGGTTTGGAACAAATTGAGGGCGAGTAAACAATTTTGATTTTTGGGTGAACTTTCCCTTTATCAACCCTGGTATGCTCAGTGGAAAAGTCTCTCGAGATTTCACATGCATTCTTATGTAAAACTCGGCCTGTCATTGAGTAGCTCAGAAACTTAGAAACAGTATATATTTTATTTATTTATTTCTAGCTTTCTTAGAAGCTCTACAGTTTGCCGTACACTCTCGCTGTCAGACTGCCGTTCGTCTCTTGTGGTTTATGTCCTGAGATGAATCGCTCCGGTGGATGGAAGGGTTTTCTGTGTTTTTGTGGCTTTGACAGTGAGAGTTCAGTGAGACTCGTGTCTGTCTGACAGATTCACGCGTCTTCATTCAGCTGAGAACACCAGCGCTCCCGTTAGATTCCACTGCCGTTGCGCTCCATTTACTCTGCTTAAATCCTGCAATTCCGTTTGCGCTGACTTGCTCTCATTTTTCCTTAGCCATTCAAATTTTTTGTTTTCATTTTTTTTTAATTGACATCCATCTTTTCATTTTCACTTTTTGTGCATCAACACAAGAGATGAGAGAGCAGTGTGTGTGAGTGTGTGTGAGTGTGTGTGAGTTTGTGTTTGTGTGTACTTTTTTTGACTATACTTGTGAGGACCAAATGTCCTCACTTATTTTGTGAAATAGTATCACAACCCACTAGTGAGGACATGTGACTGGTCCTCACTAGTTTTATCTCAGCCAAAAGATGTTTTTATTTAAATCTAGTGATGGTCACATGTTTCTGTCATGGGTTAGGTGATCTAAAACATCATTGACCTGATATAAAATCAATGGAAGTCTATGCAATGTCCTCAAACATAGATAGAAGATAGCAAACAAACGTGTGTGTGTGTGTGTGTACGCGTTTTTGTGATTTATGAGGACACATTTGTATAATGACATGGGTATTACACTGGTATTGACGTAAACATGTTTTATGAGGACGTAAACGTGTTTTATGAGGACATTTCATGCGTCCTCATATTTAAAATAGCTTTAAAACATACTAAACAATGTTTTATTAAAAATGTAAAATAGCAGAGTGTTCTGTGATGGGTAGGTTTAGGAGTAGTGTTAGTGTAGGGGGAGAAAATGTACAGTTTGTACAGTATAAAAACCATTACGCCTATGGAATGTCCTCACTAAGATAGCAAAACAAACCTGTGTGTTTGTGTGAGTGTGTGTGAGAGAGTGTATACTGAGTGACATCATTAAAAGGAATGTTAATGCAAAAAGACTGAACCCGAAACATTCTTTTGACACACTTACAATGAAAGTAATCAAGTAGCAGATACGGTTTAAAAGTACGGGTGTAAGAAAGCATAAATATTGCTCTGATATAGTGGTTTGAGAAAATAGGAATGATGCCGTTCGCAAAAATTAGGCTTTTAACAACTTTAAAGAAACGTTATGAAAATAGTGTGCTTCAGCAAAAATATGAGATGTACATTTCTGATTTCACTTTCATTGTAACTGAATTACTGTACAAATGGCTTCTGGGTTTCTGTGTTGATGATCATTATGCCACACGAGCGCTGTTGTTTTGAAGCCAGTGGGTGCACTGGTGTAAAGTGGCTCACTATGGGCTGGAGTTGTAATGATTCGTGATCGTGTGCTCGTTTTATTTACATCAGCTCATCGTTAAATCACACATCTCTGCTTTGAGATCCAAATAAACAGGTTCCTGTCTGGGCTCAAAGTCATTGGCCATTAGTAGCATCTTCCTGTGAGTTTATGATGTTAACGTTTAACCTTTGACTTCAGGATTATGATTACTGGGTGTTTCTGTCTTTCATTCACCATTATCCCTGCTCTTCCAAACGCCGTCACTGGAAGTGTTTTGACGGAGACACTGAGTGGTCAGGAAATGGTTTGCGTTGTGTCTGTCACTGGTATCATAGTGAACGGCAGCAGACGGACAGGAACTGCTCAAGGTCGCGTGGACGGAGAATCCGTACGTAAAGCTGCTTTCCTGTGTGGCATCTCTCCTGTTGCGCAGGAAGTGTTTTGGAGGAAGTCCTGCAGCTGTGGGCCAGTTGTTTGTCTGTGTGGCAGATGGCGTCTCTCTCCGATGATGCTCTTCTCGGTCCCGGAGGATTCCTGAACTCAACTTTCCCAATTCATCCAATGAAGCTACAGTACATACACTAGTTAAACTACAGACATCGTATCGTGCAGAGTTGCAGACAACAGTGTGCCGGTGTGACGGGACTGGGAGATTGGGCCAGATCTTTTGCTCTGTGCTTCGATGACTACAAACATGTTTTGTCCTTTGCTGTGTTTCTCAGATAAATCCAGATTCCTCACGTCAAACGGTTGTAGCAGATGGTGATTGAAGTTGTTAATGAATGTCCAGAGTGAACGGAGCTGGAATCTCAAATAGAAGAGTTATGGTGCCGTTTTGACTTTTATTTATTTTCAGGATGTGAACTTGTGACATCAACAATTACATTTTCACTAGTTAAAATGTTAATTCCTGATATCAGGAATTAGATTTCCACTAGTACCAACGGCAATTTTTGATATCAACAATTCAATTTCCACTAATATAAACTATAATTCTTGATTTCTGTAATTGTATTTTTACTAGTGAAATCTCTCCATTGGCTGCCATTCAAATTCAATTGTTGATATCAAGAATTAATTTCTTACTAGTTGAAATTCCAGTTTCACATATCAGGAATACAATTCTTACTAGTAAAAATGTCTCTTCTTGATATCAACAATTGAATTGCTACTAAGTAAAAATGTTCATTTCTGATATCATGAATGTGATTGTTACTAGTAAGAAAGCTGTTTTAGATATCAGAAATTATATTGATATCAAGAATTCATTTTCAGATATCAGAAATGAACATTTTTACTAGTAGCAATTCAATTGTTGATATCAAGAATAGACATTTGCACTAGAAACAATGTAATTGTTGATGTCAGACATTTGCATTTTTACTAGTAATAATTGTATTCCTGATATGTGAAACTGGAATTTCAACTAGTAAGAAATTAATTCTTGATATCAACAATTATAGTTTATACTAGTGGAAATGTAGTTGTTGATATCACAAGTTCATGTCCTGAAAATGAATAAGTCAAAGCGGTTTGCCATAGCCATTGACACGAGTGCTCTTGTTGTTGTAGAGGCTCAAGAGGGGCTGTGTTTGATGATGTCACATGATTAAAATGGTGAGAACGGAGAAAGAAAAGCTTGTGAAAGAGTAAACCTGTGCAGACACCGCCAGCTCTCCTTTAATCAGGTCAGGGCCGCTTCTCTCTCGTTTTCACTCATCTCATCTCCGTCTCTCGTTCAGAGGAGGAGTCGCTGCCAGCAATCGCTTTATTCTCTCTGTCTTCCTTTAGTGTTCTTTTGAAGCGAGTGAGCAGGAAACTCTTCTACAGTATACGGAGATCCTCTGTTCATCCATTCAGCTGTGTCTCATAAAGACTTTACATATAAAATGAATCCCAATCAGAGCAACTCACACTTCCTGTTCCTCTCAGTTTAATCAGTGGTGCTCCAAACGATGGCATTACGTCTGAGCGTGAAGTACTTCGGCCCAGAATACCCTGCAGCTTACGTCGACTGAACACATGGATGAGGATCAGCGAGTCTTGGAGTCCGCGCCGTTCCTCCTCCTGTATATTGAGCTTCAGTTGCATCAGTTTCTGTGGCGTTTCAAACCGCATTAATCATAAGCAATATTTCCCCTGTGGAAGAAATTGTTTTCAGGTTTTGCTGAACGCCGCAGCAGAGAAACATGAAGAGCCTCGGCGCCCGTGATGTGTCAGAAAACACTGATTTATGACGCTAAACATTTCTCATCTGAGCTTTACATCAAATGTTTCTGAATGATCACAATATACACATCGAATCAATGGAACAATCAAAGAGCTTTAACTCTACATCTTCACAGTCTCGGGTTCCAGAAGAATTTTCCCATTGATTCCGACCGTGTGCAGTAAAACAATTTAGCAGAAAATAGAGGTGAAACCAACCAGCTTTTGAAAGATAAAGCACTGAAATTATTATTGTTGTTAATAATCTCTCACTTGTATGGAGAAATGAATACTCTATGCATGTATTCTGTGGACAGCTGTGGTTTTTGTTCTGGACTTTCACTTTAAATCTTTGTGACGTTTCCCTGTCGGTGTTTGGAGTTGTTTGTGTTGCTGTAGGTCTTCAGGAGCTTTAACCTCTTCTAATGAGGCCATAATATCACTGGTTGAGTCCGCCGGGGTTTGACCTTTTCCTCTGACCTCAGCTGTTGGTGTCCAGGAAACTGGAGCGAGCGAGTGGAAACTAGAGAGAGTCTAAGTGTCGAAAATTCAACCTGTTCATATTGAAACCTCCTGGGGTTTAAAGTTACCATGAAATCAAATCTTGATTTTTTTTTTTTT
Source organism: Zacco platypus (assembly GCA_038088235.1). NCBI lineage: Eukaryota > Metazoa > Chordata > Actinopteri > Cypriniformes > Xenocyprididae > Zacco > Zacco platypus. The sequence continues at coordinate 3,945,228 of CM076078.1, read as the reverse complement.
AAGGAATATTGGAGTTTTTTATGAATGATTTATTGGTGCACACATTATTGTTATAAATTAATGTCTCGTAATCTTGAATCAGAATAACTTCCCCTCCTTTTTGCAGTGACATCTCTTCTCTGATCACGAGGGCGGGGCAACCTGTCACTCACATGAGATCCACCAATAGCAGACCACAACCATCCAATCAATTCCCCACAGACAAAATCAAGCCCCGCCCAACATCTGTTCTTCTTCCAGAAGCCGTTTCACTCGGATATACGGCACAGTAGGGAAGAAAACCAGCATGACGACTTTAAAAGACAATTAATGTTCAATAATATTATTGATTTGACTGCACTGACAAATCTTGATCTGAAAAATGACACTATAATTATCTGTAGAGCTGCTTTACAGCTGAAATTGAATTAGTTTTCATAATTGATGATTTTTTCGACACTAACCCTGTTATTTTCCTTTTTTCATTACTGTGAAGCTGCTTTGAATCAGCCTGTATCGCATAAAGCGCTTTGGAAATAAAGCCGACTTAACGTATAGGAAACGTTATCGTCACGTGATGCTGCGTGTTTTGTGATAACCCGGTTCTGATTCTGGATCAGTCAGGCATGTGTAACAGTAGAACATTCACACACAGACAAAAGAGCCCATCCTGTGGATGTCTGGGTGGTCAGAAGTCCTTCTCTCATGAATGAGTCCCCGTGAACACATGCTTCATTCCCGTCGAGCGACGCATTCATTCTGGTGTTAACAGTGTTCGTTAGTGCAGGGCTGTTGAATAGACATCATCACAAAGAAGAAATTGATTCTTTGTTCAGTTGTTGCTGGTGTTCTCCCTCCTGCCGTTCAGAACAATGTTTGGAGCGCCGCTGTGTGTCGAGGGGCCGCGCTGGGTTACTGTACGTGAATGTCTGCGTTCGGAGGAAGTGAAGGGAATGACAGGACTTTGATCTCACCGACGGCTCCGCTGTTATTCAAATCTGCTCCGGATGTTAATCGGGTCTTCAGCTCTGGTCTTGGAGGAGATGGATGTGATAACTTGCTCTGATGGTGCTTGTGCTCTTGACATCAGAATATGACATTATCAGTTAACCTTCACTGACAGATCGGATGTGAATGGATCATTTCCAGCTGCGTTAATGAAATTGAGTTCTGCATTATGTAGATCAATCTCAAAGCACCCTCAATTCATGTTACATTGATTTATATAGCACTTCATATAATGCTGGTTCAAAGCAGCTTCATGGTAATAAACAGCAAATGTTGCACTGGTCTTTTTTTCCCTATTGTTCTGTATATCCGAGTGAAACGGCTTCTGGAAGAAGAACAGATGTAGGGCGGGGCTTGATTTTGTCTGTGGGAAATTGATTGGATTGTTGTGGTTTGCTATTGGTGGATCTCATGTGAGTGACAGGTTGCCCCGCCCTTATCATCAGAGAAGAGAGATGATGTTGCAAGAGGGAGGGGGAATTATTCTGATTCAAGATTACGAGGAACATGAATTTAAAACAACAATGATGTGAACCAATAAATCATTTAGAATAAACTCTGCAATATTCCATAAGAAAAACAAGGAGTGTCAATTAAAGTTGTAGAATTCTTCAATTATGTTTCTAGATGTGGTTCGAGTTCCTCCTTTAATGCAAAGCTAACTGCACAAAGATTAGTTGTTATAGTATATCTGCATGCAACCATGATGATATTGTAAACAATGGACATCACGAGTCTACAAGAGCTCAAGTGCAGCATTTTGGACCGGGTCAGTTTCTTGACCAGAGTATGGACTGGACATTAAGACTCAGTGAGACTCTATTATACTGAATCTACCGAATAGTTTTATGCCAACAGTGCTTTACCAGAATGTCTTGATTAATTCACTGTTCTTCAGCTACATTTAAGTGTATTCAGATCACACACACTGAGTTACTGTCGCTGGAGTAGTTTTTGTGGCCACGGTCGTGCTGTAGTTTAGAAACAGGCACGGCTTTAAGGCGTGAATCTTTACATCTGAAGTTTGTGTTTTTTCTCTCCGCTGGAATGGGTGAGTGTGAGTGAGTGTTGACAGCCACATTAACACTGAACAGCCTGAAACATGCTCTTAATAAACTACCGCTCTGTACTAAATAAACTAACCTCTCGCTCACCGAACTCTCTCTGTCGTTCTGCTGGTTGCTTTTGCAGAATGTTGTTTGGCTTCTATTAACAGAGACAGACTGTTTTCATTGCCAGACTTTCTGTTTAACTTTACATCCCATTTTACTTCCATAATGTGAAATATTAGACTCAAATATGATATATTTAATTGTTTTGTTTATTATATATATTTAGCATATTTAAACAAATGACTACAGGACTTGATTTTATCCATGAATAATTGACTGTAGCACCTCTTCAGAATTCATTCAAGGGTGACAAACATGTAATAATCTGAACTGATGAATCCATCACAATAAGACATGAATCAAGAAAGTCAATAGTGACTTTATAATGCATATACTTGACATTTATACTGTTGCATGTTGGGATACCTATCTTTGGAAGCTTGTTTTTCACCACAGAATTAAAAAAAGGTAATTGCAACTTTCTATCCTGCAATTCTTCCTTTATTTCTCAGAATTGATTGTTCGCAAAGACCCGCCCCCTTTAGTTACTGTTGCTATGTCTGACAAACCATGCGCTTTCACGCCACACATCATGTTCTCACGTCAACACGTCGACAGACATATGAAACGGTTTCATATTTAATATATTGTAATTTTTTTTTAAAGAAGTTTAATCAATAAATAGCATTTAGTATGTCTTTAATGTATCGTGACAGATCGCTGTAGCTCCTCGTGAACCGATCATCTCTTCATACTAGTTCATTTATAGCATCAAATAAACATGAATGAACATCAGAAGGAATTTGTTTCAAGCGCGGAAAGATGTGAAGACACACAATTTATCAAGTTCAAGTTCACCAACGTTAATCTACTAACTCCCCTGACCGATTTGTCGTACAAAATGGCGGATTCAGGGTTATGATTGGTCAGATCGCCTGTCAATCAAACTGTTTGTGAAGGGTCAATTGCGAGTTTGTATCTCACAATTCTAAGAAAAGTCAGAATTCCAGAATAAATGGTCATAATTATTCTTTATTCCAAGGTGAAAATAAGCCTCCATATGTATCAGATGCCAAACTGGACATATTTTTTGAGCTGCAAGGTTTCCGGTTTGCTCCAGTAAACCTTCTTTGACTGTCTGTGTGGTGGTATGTTTTATGTATTTGGGTCAAGCTGTATTTCAGTCAGAAATACTGTCATGTTGACTTTATGTTGTGGACGTTCTGAGCTCAGACCGAGCGTGGTTTGTGAACAGAGCTCATGAACGTTTGAGGACAGATTGCCCATGACCCCATCTACACACACACACACACACACACACACACAAACACAAACTACATGAACGCACACAAGAAACATTTGCATCTCATGGCGTTTCCTTTCTTTTCTGTAAACGCGCATTCTGTTTAGTTTCAGACCATGATTCCTGAGTGTGTGAGTGATATGATGCAGCAGACTGACCTCTGGCCGTAAGAACACGACTAATCCACTTACACACGTATTATCTCATTATCTGTGTAACGTGACACTGGAAGAACGACCCAAACTCTTGAGCTCTGTGTCTGAACAGGACGAGAAACACCATAGACTAGAGCTCGACTGATACGAAAGGTTTGTCAAGGCATTATGCAGATATATTCTACATAATTCAGTGTGTCGGTTAATTATTTTAACACTTATTTACTCAGTCTCAGCATAAAATGAAATCCAGAACTTCTTCGAATAAGCTTGAATCGTGTTCTTATGAAGGGAGTGAGATCTCTTGTAGAGATGCGAAATGTGTTCAGTCCGTGTGGAGTCATGATTAGCCGGTAAAGTTCAGGCCGGTTTATTTCGCACGGGTCAAATGTGACTCATGTGTTAGTATTTCATCGCTCATTATCATTTGTGTTTGGTCTTTGAGCAGGCGTTCGTCCTCTTAATTGTAATTCTCCAGTGAGGTCTGATTGCGAATGACATCCTGGTTGATTTTGTAGAGTTGTTGGTTGTTTATCTACAGCAGGACGTGTGGACAAGTCTGAAGTGGGTTTACCAGCCAAACGCAGAGACCGACTGAAGGAAAGGTGAGGCTCTGCGAGAGGCTGGCAGGATTATTTATGCAGTATTTTACTGCCGTATTGTAATGAGCTCTCAGACAGCATGAAGTTTGACATGCGATCTGTAGTTTATGACAGACTGTGTGCTGTTAATGCTCATAGCAACAGTAGCTGCAGTGAACGGCTCAGACGCAGCAAACATGCCACGGCGTGTCCCACCACGACTTAACAGCTGTTGGCAGGAAACCCATGAGTGAGAGCAGGAGGAGGAGAGGCCTGTCGCGGGGCGAAGCGAGTATAATTGTCGTTATTGCCTGATGACATATTTAAAAAGAAAGCTGACGTTTATGTCAAGGAGAGCCCTTTTTTTTAGCAAACATTTCGTTAATATTCAGTCTCAATCACTGAGACTTAAAGGAGTCCTGGGTTATGATTTCACTTTTTTTTAAACTTTAGTTAGTGTGTAATGTTGCTGTTAATAATAATTAAACAACATCTGCAAAAGTTACAAAACTTAAAGTTCAGTGCAAAGGGAGAAATTTCAAGGACTACAACAAACGGCTGGTAGGGACGACAATGAGTTTCTTCCTGGGTTGGTGACATCACAAACCCCAAAATTTACATAAACCCCGCCCCCGAGAACACACAACAAAGGGGGCGAGGCCATGTTAGGCTGCTTTAGAGAAGAGGAAGAGTTGTTGTAGTAGAGTGTTTCATTTTGACTGCGTGAGATTCTCCAGCTTTTGTTGTTGTTGAGCAACCTAAGTGTGAGCTGATAAAGCTCCGCCCTCTTTTGGAAAGGGGGCGGGGAGCAGCAGCTCATTTACATTTAAAGGGACGCACACAAAAAAGGCGTTTTTTATTTTAAATAAAATATGCACCTACATAAACTTGTGTATCACGGCATTGCAGGTATTTTTGAACACGAATGAGAAAATAAAATGCTTAATTTTTTCATGTTGTTCAGATTATTTCCGGTCTACACCACCCGTTTCAATCCGCTCTGTCTTCTGAAAAATCACTCCTCTTCATCACTTCAGTTCCTGAGTTTACCATCATAGACAGATTAAATAAACGGGGTGATTTTTGATCTGTACCTTGACCTAACATGAGTGTTTTGCACTAGATGACAGATCCAGACACATTTCTGGAAACAGGATTGCGCCAGGAAACTTTTATGGCCGTCTGCGCGACAATATGTTTTATGTATTTAGGTCAGTCATATACATAAATACGGCAAGATTTCACAAGTGCCAAAGAGTTGTAAATTTAGGCAACCCATCTTCCCTTTTGAAATGCTAAATATAGTGCAGCCTTGGAGATGTTTGGCATCTGATGTTATTCTAAAGGACAGGAAGTTCTGCCACCGCAAATGAAGAGCTGCGTTTTGGGGGCATTTGATATGGATGTTTAGAGGACGGGCGTCTTTCAGTCCGACGGAGGGACACAATTCTCTTTTTAACACCGAGGCTGTGATTGACATACTAATAAACCGTTAAGAGGACGTTTTGTCAAGCGTCCAGTGCGACTTAATCCCGTGAATGAATGTCTTTCTCCGGGCGGATTAGAGAGGGAGGTGTTTGCGTGGGAGTAATGGGAACGGGGGTGGAAGTAAACTTCTGTTTAACCCTCTCCTCACCCAACCTAACTCACCCTGTTCCCATGAGCTCCTGTGCTTACATGCTACGAAACGTGTGCAGGAGGAAGCGTCCTGTGCGATTACTCATGTAACGATTATGCAGCGAGCGTGACCTGATCACGGCAATCATGTGCTCCACTAATGAGCCTCTTCCTGGGCGATGGGTGAGTTAGTCGGGCCTCGTTAGGCAGGCTCAACCTGTCCATCTCCTGAGCAGATGTAAGATGAATGTAAATCCAGCTCTGAGGTTCCATTTACACCGTGTGTAGCTCAGCAAAGCATCTCCCCTGGGCTTTTATAACATTGACATGGGATGTGGGATGTAATTAGCTTAGTTTAGCTGCAGCAAGGTGGTGCGAATAACGAGCCTCTTGTTTGTCCCTCTGCTCCACATCTGCTCATGCTGTTGGAGTATTTTCATCATGATCTGAATATGTCCCAGCCGCCTGTTTGCTCGTCTCTGGTTGAGTTCATCTCAATTAGCTTGAGCATTAGGAATGCATGCCCACTCTCTCAAAGTACAGGTACAGGAACAGAGAACAGACAGCAGCGCTGCTTTGGTGGGATGGTATTTTTAGGGTAGAATTTAATCAAGAAGCTTCTTGAGGAAACGTCAGATGTGGCGTCTTTACCCGTCAGCGCAGTGAAAAGTTACAGGTGAACCGTTCATATCTCGCTCTTGCTCTCGCTCTGTCTGTCTCTCTCTCTCTCTCTCTCTGTCTCTCTTGCTCTCTCTCTCTCTCTCTCTCTCTCTCTCTCTCTCTCTCTCTCTCTCTCTCTCTCTCTCTCTCTCTCTCTCTCTCTCTCTCTCTCTCTCTCTCTCTCTCTCTCTCTCTCTCCCTCTGTCTCCCTCTGTCTCTGTCTGCCTCTCTCTCTCTGTCTCGCTCTCTCTGTCTCGCTCTCTCTGTCTCGCTCTCTCTGTCACTCTCTCTCTCTCTCACTCACACACTCTCTCACTCTCACTCACTCGCACTCTCTCTCTCTCTCATTCGCTCTCTCTGTCTCTCTCTCTCATTCTCTCTCTCACTCACTTACTAACTCTCTCAGCTCTCTCTCTCTCTCTCTCTCTCTCTCTCTCTCTCTGTCTCTCTCTCTCTCTCTCTCTCTCTCTCACTCACTCACTTACTAACTCTCTCAGCTCTCTCTCTCTCTCTCTCTCTCTCTCATATTTTCCTGCTCTTGATCTAACCTTATTTTTCTATTTCTTTCTGAGTATTAAACTTGGTTGCCTTTTTATGATGATTTTTCATTTTCAATATTTAGTTTCTCTCTTTGTCATAATAATTATGGCTTGATTAAAGTCAACAAAATCATAATCGACTATTTAGTTTGGTAATACACAGTCCTGGATGATTCATCACACACATACTACCATTCAAAAGTTTGAGATATGGAAGGTTTTTTTTTTTTTGCATTTAAGTTATTTAATTATAAAAGTGACAGTAAAGACATTTATAATGTTACAAAAGGTTCTATTTCAAATAAATGCTGTTCTATTGAGCTTTCTATTCATCAAGGAATCCTAAAAAATAAAATATATCACAGTTTCCGCACAAATATGAATTATTTTCAACACTTAATAGAATGATTTCTGAAGGATCATGTGACACTGAAGACTGGAGTAATGATGCTGTATATTCAGCTTTGATCACAGGAATAAAATAGTTTTCTACATATTCACATAGGAAACAACTACAAATTAGTGTTGTTAAAAGTACTGACCACGATACCAAGTCGCTACTGAAATTTCTGTTGAGCGGTTTCGTAAACGCATCTAATTGGCCTTTGCGTTCACTCGCCTGTCAAATATGTCTGTGATTGGCTACAATGATCAATGCTTCAAAAGCATGCAAGGAGACATCACAGAGGCTCTTCACCGAGCGTTTAGACATATACTGATAGATGCCTGCTTTCAAACAGTCACGCTTTCAAATTCAAACACTTCCATGTGCTTTCAAACGCTCCAGTGCGTCGATCATTGTGTCACCTGTCATATTGATAGATTTTACAATTTTTTTTCCCGTAAATTCCCTATGGATCATGTTAATTCTGTGTGTTTCTCTTGTAAATATGTCAGTATTCTGGAAGTATAATGTGATGTAAATACACTTCCATGTTGAGCACTGATCCGAACTCATAGCTCAGGGAAACGGGCGTGAAGCTCTCATTGTTCAGCAGTGCGGTCGTCTGTGTTTTATTGGACGGGGTGCCCGTCCGCTGAAAGCAGACGAGCAGAGCGTGTCCGTGGAGAGATGTGATTTAGTCTGAAGTGTTGGCGGGACGCTGTGTGTTGTGGGTGTCGTGACCGTGGCGTCAGTTCTGCGGTTACTGATACAGAACACAGACTGAAAGCCTCAGCTCTGCCTGTCAGGTCCTATATGTATCTCAGCCGTCCTGTCTTTGAATGTCCACCACAGTAATGCGGAGGAAAACAAAAGTGCAGTGTCCTGAAACGGCGTCGCTCCCTCCCATCCGCGTCTCGCTGTCTGTTCAAGCTTGAGCTGGCGCAAATGATTAAGAGAGCTGTGCTCTTTCTGTCCAGGAGAAATGTTTTCTTCACTTGACCACAGCAATAAAGATGTGTTTGATTTGTCTGTAGGTATTATGTGTCTAGCTAGAACATGTTTGTGACCTTTGTCACCGCAGAAACAATGTAAGATTTAGTAAGATTGTAGATAAGCCCTTAAGTAGGGCATATTGTGCTGGCATGAACCCACAGCAGGGATGAAGCTCCAGTAAGACCAGCCACTGTGACCGTTTACACTGTGAGATTCTGCTGTTTCCCAGCAAACAAAAGTATGTTCTAAGAATGTTTTGCTTATGTTCCCGTTAAGAAAACATCATTTCTGAATATTCTTTTAATGTTCACAGCATCCATATTTTTTTTGTGTGTTATGCAGATGTTAGGAGCATTTCATTTTAAAAAGCATTACTTTTTAATGTTCTCTGAATGTTTTGAATCCAGTTGCAACATTGTTATCCAACTAAAGTGTTTCAGGAAAAAAAAACATTCCATTAAAGGTGCACTATGTAGTTTTTTTGTCCACTAGAGGTCGCCTATTCAAAGGCGTAGCTTGATGATGTTTGAGCGAGGAATCTTGGGACGTGTGGTCGTCACCTCACAGCCGGTGGAAAAGAATCGGGATGGGACTCGGGCAGAAATCACGTTCACGGATGCGATTATTAACGTTACTGTAGAATGAAGCAGAGCAGGAGCGAGTGTTGTGGAGCTGAACGAGACGCTGGAGCGATTGATAATGAGAGACGAACGACACACGCCTCGAGAGCAGCGGGACTTTTATTATGACACAGTCGCCGGCGCCGCTTCCGCTTTTTCAGTCATGAGTATGAGCTATATTACAATAATTAGTTTTCTGTCTATAAACGTATCAAAACGGATGTTCCCTCGTCTGTGTTCCCACATGTAATATATATTAAAGCGTTTTCATGGTTTCTACAAAATAAAACAGGAAACCGAGGGTAACGCGGATATGACATCATTTACAGGCGACTCCCTCACACGTCCCGGATCCTTGGTTAAAATTGCGATTTTTCTCACGATTTACAAATATTTGGAAACATTTGGCATATTGTAAGTACTCAACTGAATAAAATATTTAACACTGGCCTAGTGGTTTTATTTCAGTAATACAGTAATCAAACACTGGTGCATTATAAATATGATTAGCTGTTTCTACGCCACATCACCTCTAATGGAAGATTGTGGTCAACCTTTTAAGTCAGCTAAATTCATCACTTATGAAACCAAATCAATCCAGCAGTAAAGCAGCTCTTAAGAGATAATAGTGTCATTATTCAGATCAATTCAGTTCATTAATTTGAATTTAGTTCAATAATGGTGTTAATATTGTCAAAGGTATTGTGACATTTGCTCGCATAAACTCCCAAGCACTGGATGAATGTGTGTGATTTCAGAGCCTTCCAGAATCAATAGATGTTATACACCGTATTACAGGCTGAAATCATTAGAAGGCCCTGCCTAGACGCCTTGAACGCGTGTAAGTCGCCAGAACTAATCTCATCCATCCTGTGTGCCACAGCCTGTCATCCGTCCCTCATTCTCTTACATGCCGATTTCAGCTGTCCTTTCCACTGGAGTGTGTGGTCAGTCACTGGACTCTCAGGAATAAGAGATCAGGGATTGCTCTGCTCTTGGTTGGATCAGGTCTGAAGCTCCTCTGGGTCTCGCTGGGCTCTGAGATGTTAATTTACCATGACTAATCCCGTCTCGGAGCTCACCAGCTCTCTGTGCGTCTCTGCAGGAGCCGTCTCACTGTGTTATATGGCAAACTAAGACCGTTTTGTGTAAAAACTATTAGCGATGGGTTTAGCATTCATTTTAACTTCCAAAAGCTGAAAGAAAACTTCTATTGTTTCTGAGATCTTGTCACATGATCAATTAAATATTAACATTTCCTCCATTCATTGCAACGCGTCCTTATGGCAGCAAATCAAACCTCTGTAAGGGATCGACTCAAGGGCTGTGTCCGAAATCACCCCCGATACCCTTAAATAGGGCACTATTTGAGGGGACAGGCTTTTGTAGTGGTTCGAAACCATAGTGGGCGTTACCGAGTGCACTCAATCCCACAATGCACCTCAATTACGAGTGTACAACCGATGTACACTCAACGCCTAGAGAATCCCCATAATGCACTGTGAGAGTCGCGCCGCACTGAATGAATTCCCGAGTCCGCAGCGGATTCTACAGCGTAATATCAAGTATAATTATTTTTACTTAACCTTAATTAAAACAATTTAATAATCTTGCTCATTTTCATGACAGAGCTCAATATAATTTTTTCATTACTACTGGAGCTGCCAAGATTCAGACGATTATTAAACAGCGCTCTGTGTCTGAATTCACTGGCTCGTTTTTATTCACTTCTTCTAGTGGACTATATTAGTGGACCAACGTAGGGAATAGTGAATGAGGGTATAGGGGACGATTTCAAACACAGCAAGTGACTTGTGTGGTATACGGGTCCTGATTATTTTTTTACAACTCTTGACTTTTAAAACTGAAAAGCTATTCCAGTGTACTTCAATCCCTGAAGTTTTCATTTGGAAATGAAAGGGATAGTTTGCCATAAAATGACATTGAATTCGTCATTTACTCACCCTGGTGGTGTTCAAATGCCTTTTTTCTTTTTCGGACCACAAATGGAGAATTTGAAGTGTCCCATTCGCACTCGTCCATGTAATCAGTCCCTCCAGAAAAACGTGATTATGCGATCGCTTGATTTCATGCATAATCAGCCAAAGTCCGCATATTTATGCGGGGGTCGCATTTTTTCAAATACGCCGCACTTTCGCCGGATAAATTGCCGATTTCAGCAAGCAAAATATGCGGGCTGGCGTGATTTCATAATCCCTGTGTTTTCGTTGCAAAAAAGTCACATATCTTAGCAGAAAGTTGAAAAATGTTGCGTTTACTTCACACAAGTAAAGCGCCATTATTTTCCCCCTATTGCCATGGGAACCTCATGAAGTGACGTAATTATGCAGTGTGATCATCATCTGCAAACCCCGCGGTGAAACCGTGATGAAGAACGCAAATCATTCTCATTTGCCAACAAAAATAAGCGCAAAACACAGCGCGAAGCAGTTTCCCGGTGTGTCACATGACAGTGGGGGCAAATTATTTTGTGTTGAAACACAGTCGACGCTGTTTATTAGTAGTGTGTAAAATAATTCACGTTGCAGTAAAAGATGCACTTTGTGCTTTGGAAGCACTTCATTTAACAGAAGATGTGTGTTTTGTACAGCTACCTCTGTAAAACAGGAAGCACACATTTTATTTTTTTATATTTTATTTATTCATTTTTACAGAAGTTGTTGAATATTCCTTTTGTAAAGAGACAGAACTTGTTTGACTCAATGTTTTGTAAGTTTGAGCCATGTGTTCATGAAGGTCTGAAATAAATCAGAATGAGAACTTCAATATCCTGTGATTTGGTAGCTTGCTCATCACAGGAAGTAATGAGAAATGACTCTTGACATGAAGTCTAGTGAGAACAGGGTGTTGGTGAATCACCTTTTTTTCCTCTTTTGCATCAAACCCCAGTTTTTGCAAGTTCCCGCAATTTCATCGTATAAAATTGCAAAAATATCCCGCATATTCCATTGCATTTTTTAAGAAAACGTGCCGCATAATCAAGGATCCCGCAACAATCACAAAAAAAATCGGTGTTTTTCTGGAGGGACTGATTAACGGCAGTGAATAGCAACCAGAATCAAGCTTTAAAAAAAAAAAAGTCACTCTAAATTATCATGGAATGATCCCATGCAACACATTTGAGTAACTACTGGAAGAATCTGATTTGGTTTTGAAGAGGCCTTTGATTCTGAAGAATCTGGTGTTTCTCGTCCCTGTAAGCGTCGGCTGCTGTAATTGAAATGTCAGTGAGGAGAGAGACCGATTAAAAAAGCAGACTTGCTGGTTAAGTAGTTACTGAGGGGAAATTGAGAGTATTAATATGACACTGCTTTCAGCTTCATCCTGACCCAGTTTTCTTCTCCCGCCGGGGAAACCACAGAACATCTACAGTTCACAATGTTCAGACGTTAATGGGAGCTGGTACTGTGATCTAAATATTAGATGACTGCACTTTCCATTAGAGCGCTTCATAAATTCAGTGATCGGTGGCTTTCATTGAGCTGCTCACATCTATCAGGTCTTCACGAGGATGTGTGACGCACTCACGCTCTCTTCTCAGATCGCGGGGTTTTCTTCCGTCCTGTCCGTTCCACTGAGGATCGGGAAGAGGGATCACACTCCTCCACTTCCTGTCATTAGATGCCTGGATCCTCCTGGCACACTTCTCTTGTTGGACTAGATTTGGGTTTATTCAATTCAGAATGGTAAACATGCAAAAGAGACACTATTTTATTGTGTGAAGAAACTAGATTATTACACTTCCTGACGTGAATGTGTAGCAGCTAGGCTGTTCTGGTGTTTTCCATGGGTGCGTCTCAATCAGTGTATCATGTACGTGAGCTCTGGCGCTGGTAAGGACCCCACATGGGAAGCTCTACATTTATTCATTTTACATTTACATTTACATTTATTCATATTCTTTTATCCAAAGCGACTTACAAGGGGAGCAATTAGGGGTTTCGTGTCTTGCTCAAGGGCATCTTAGTCATGGTATCGAAGGTGGAGAGAGTGCTGTTCATTCACAATCCCCACCTTCAATTCCTGCCGGATTCCTGTGGGAATCGAACCAGCAACCTTCAGGTTACAAGCCCAACCATTAGGCCACGACTACCCTCTACACATTTGGACGTTGGTATTTATGAAAAACAGCAGTTTTTTTTTTTATGCGAATTAAAGTACTCTGATAGTTTCGTATCCCTTCAACCTTTCGGCTGTGAATTAACTATAAATGTTAAATAGATACCTGTCTAGCGATGTACGTTTATGCTGAAATATAATAACGGTTTGTTTGTTTGTTTTTTTCCCCCAAACATCTTTAGCGCTTCGTGATGTGTATCGCATGAGTCGGTTCGCATGATAGGTTTCTTGATACACTTCAGAATTCCCATTAAGAACATTGTGAGCATCCTGGTTGACACAATGCATTGTGGGTCTTTTTAGGGAGCCAATGTTTCAGGATACCTTAAAATGGCAACTCCCTGATCAGTGTCCTAAACTAGGGAGCTGATTCAGACTTAGAGCTTGATTGATTCTCCTAGAAGCTGAATCAGAGTCGCCACTCCGTGGTTTTCCAAAGGAATTGGGCTACTTTTACACTGTTGCCACTACTGCTGCAACACTGTTTACATTCATCTGGCGTAATGGCGGCTTCTGCTCCTGGGAACGGAGAAAGTTGCATTCTATCACAAAAACCCAGACCATGATTATCAAAAGTAAGGGAATACTTTAAACAGAGGCCAAAAAAATGGTCCTTTGTTCCCTTTGCAGAACCGAAATGGCGTACCACCTGTGGAATTGGATCTCTGCCAAATTTTTGTGCGCGCAAGATCATATTTTGAGCGTGCAAAAGGGCATTTCACGCGTGAACTGAGTTGAGGAGAAAATCTTCGTCTCCCAAATAAGAAAATATTTTGAGCGAACGAAAATCAGTTTTGCTTTTCAAAGAAGTTTATTTGGATGTGCGCGGACGTTCTCTTTCGCACATGCAAGGTTCCAGTTGCTCGCGCTCCTGATACCCGCCCCGCGCGCTCGCTAAGACTCCCTTCATTACAGACAGTGCAAGAGGAAAAATACATGGTTCAGGAGACGTTTGTTCAATGGCTTGAACACTATCAAAGTTTCTTTTAAGACTGTCTAGAAAGTCTTTGACACTCTTCATTTTAAAGTTCAAATGTCTACCACTGGACGAACACACATAAGAGGCTTATTTTTAATCAAAATCAAATCGTATTATTACATAATGGCGTGTCCCAGTGTTTCTACACCTCAATGAACTGATAAATTAGTTCAAACTTCTTACGTAAAAAAAGATCACTAGATTAATTAAAAAAAAATGAATAAAAATAATCGTTAGATTAGTCGACAGGGGGAAAAGAATAATCGTTAGATTAGTCGACAGGGGGAAAAAAATAATAATAATCGTTAGATTAGTCGACTAATCGAGGAAAAAAAAAAAATCGTTAGATTAGTCGACAGAAAAAATAATCGTTAGTTGCAACTCTAGTTGCCACCGGTTGAAACGACTTTATTTTGCTAGTTTTGTGTTCTCTAAACTCAGTGTCCTTCCTGACAGTGCGTCCTGTTTAATAGTGCGCGGCTTTAGTGCGTCTCGCTGTGAAAGACAGCTTTGTCGTTTATGCTCCTCGGCACTGACCTGAGAATCCTGGATTACTGGAGCGCAGCAGGAGCCTGATAACTGACACCGGGGGCCCCGGCACCTCCTCGCGGGCCCTCGCCCCTCTCTCTCTCTCGCTCTCCCTCTCTCGGCCGTCTTGTTGTGCCACAATGACGCCTTTCAGCACGAGTGTGTGTGGCGCTAATCTACTCAATCCCAGATAGCATCTCAATCGCTGCAGACTGACCATCATTTGCATGAATTAGCTGTGTTGAATCCGCGCTCCGGTGTCGGCCGTGTTTTGATCGTTGCGTGCAGTGTTTGGAGCGGTGGCTAATAACCCGTGAGTGGATGGCATCCGCGGTTTGATCGCCCGCAGGGTTTCAGGCACTCAGCTGGAATATTTGGTTCAGTGGCTTTCTAGAGAGCATCTCTTTGCTCTCCTGTATGCGTGTGTAGACTCTAAAGACGCCGAGCCGTATGTGTGAGAGCATTTCTGTGGGCTCGATGGGCAGAAAATGCATCGCGAAGTTTGAAAGGCCGTTAACCAACGAGAGCCCCATCAGTGAGCGGATGAAGATGAGTTATGCTGACATGCAGCCGGCTTTTAGAGCCACAGATTTTACTTTTTGTATCGCAATAGATCTTTCCATACAGCGTTTACATGCAAGAGTGAAGAAAACATGTCATCTTTGATATTTAACAGGAATAAAAGTGAGGCTGAGAGGATCAGAGATGCATCTCTTCCATGGGTTGTACTGTATTTTAATGTGGTCTTGTGGAGGCTGTTGTTATTCTCGGTGACAGAAATAAGATCCTGTGTAATTGGCCTTTGACCTCCACAAAGCTACGCTCCCTGGAGTCGGGGCTTCCTCTCTGGTTACCGTGGTAACAGCTGGCCATATACATCACCACACTTATCTCACATTGGCAGCATCCCTGTTTGCTCTCTCTGCTGTGTTGAGGTGCATTATGGGATATGTCCTGGCAGGTTGTATTTCCTCTGTTCATTTGAGCATCATTATTGAGTCCATTAGGCTCTGATGGGCTCCTGAATCAGGGATCGTCCCATGTGCATTCTTGGCAGGTCTGGGTTTGTGTTTCCAGAAGATCCGGACGGATCGATGCGCTCGGAGCACCGGATGAGAAACACAGAGTGCTTCGGAATTTCTCTGAGACAGAACGGAGCCGAAAGGCCTCTTGTTTTTCCCGAGGCCACGGGTATGTTTACCTAACCTGAGGTATTGTCTCGCTTGTATGGACTGAGCGCAACAGCAAAACTCAATCCGTCGATACGCTGTGTGTGTGTGTGTGTGTGTCCGCGGGCAGCAGGGTGTGTGTCAGACTGACGTGAGTGCAGTCGGGGGAGTTTCAAGTGAAATGGAAGAGAAATTGCTTGTGAGGGGGAAGGAGCTTCAGTCACTCGTATCAGATGAACCTTCAGTGTGTGTGTGCGTGCGTGCGTGTGTGTGTGTGTGTGTGTGTGTGTGTCTTCAAAGGAATTGAAAGGAAGAGCAGCAGTGTCTGTTGTGACAGACTTTGACCCTCAGGTCTGAAACACACTTGTTTATGTAGAGCCCTATGAAATCCATTTTACTTTCTCCCAAATTCCATTTTATTTTTCCCAAATTTTGATATTTTTTTTTTTTCTGTTTAAATTTTTCTGGATTCTTTTTTTTCTTTTTTTCTGAACTTCAATTTAATGGTTAAATTAAATGTAATTAATCCATCCATCCATCTTCTACCGCTTATCCGGGGCCGGGTCGCGGGGGCAGCAGTCTAAGCAGAGATGCCCAGACTTCCCTCTCCTCAGACACTTCCTCCAGCTCTTCCGGGGGGACACCGAGGCATTCCCAGGCTAGCCGAGAGATATAGTCTCTCCAGCGTGTCGTTGGTCTTCCCCGGGGCCTTCTCCCGGTGGGAAACGCCCGGAACACCTCCCTAGGGAGGCGTCCAGGAGGCATCCGAAACTGATGCCCGAGCCACCTCAGCTGTCTCCTCTCGACGTGAAGGAGCAACGGATCTACTTTGAGCTCCTCCCGAGTAACTGAGCTCCTCACCCTATCTCTAAGGGAGCGCCCTGCCACCCTGTGGAGGAAGCTCATTTCGGCCGCCTGTATCCGGGATCTCATTCTTTCGGTTATGACCCCAAAGCTCATGACCATAGGTGAGAGTAGGAACGTAGATTGACCGGTAAATCGAGAGCTTCGCCTTGCAGCTCAGCTCCTTCTTCACCACGACAGACCGGTACATCGACCGCATTACTGCAGAAGCTGCACCGATCCGTCTGTCAACCTCACGCTCCTTCCTTCCCTCACTCGTGAACAAAACCCCAAGATACTTGAACTCCTCCACTTGAGCTCTCCACCAACCTGAAGAGGACAAGCCACCCTTTTCCGACTGAGAACCATGGTCTCAGACTTGGAGGTGCTGATATTAAATGTAATTAATAATTTACATTTATGTTTTATCCAGAGCAACAAATGAGGAGAACAATAGAAACAATCGAATAGGGAAATGATGTGCAAGTGCTGTGACTGGTCCCAGTTAGTCTATCACAATACACGTATAGCAAGGTGTTTATTAATAGAAAAAATAATAGATGAATAGAAATATATAATAGAATATCAAGACAAGTGTTGATGAAAAAGCCTCGGGTTGAGTTCAGAAGGTTGTACCACCAGCAGGGAACAGTCCAGGTGAAGGTTTGTGAAAGTGATTTTGTGCCTCCTTTTGTGTGTGTTTCTACACCTCAATGAACTAATAAATTAGTTCTAACGTCTTACGTAAAAAAAGATATATCACTTAATATTAGTGATAAAAGGGTAGTCGTGGCCTAATGGTGAGGGAGTTGGGCTTGTAACGTGAAGGGTCACCATACTTGACAATACGTCACGACTTTTACTTTCAAGTTGTGGGAAACGAACGTAGTTCCTGATGAGAGTCGGTCTCATTGGACGGACAGCAGGCGCTGATGATGCTTTGAGATCCTGTGTTTCTGTCTTATAGACAGTAAAGCGGCACGACAGCCCGTCAGGGGGTTATGGGATACGGTTCTGGCAGAGGTCATGTCCCCTGAGCGACGACGCGCAAACAATTCATATCTTACCCGTCAGCCTCCTGTCTGTCCTGCTTCTCTCTCTGCTGCATTTATTCATG